>JAGQDJ010000007.1:598109-688003 GCA_022885665.1 Triops longicaudatus | reverse complement strand
TATATATATATATAATGCATATATCTATGAATGTATGCAGTATTAAGTGCCACATTCACGTTCCAAGTATACAGTGTATGAATACATATTTACATTTCAGTGCTAGAGAACGTTCGGAAAGGGTTGCGTACTTAACATTGACAGAAAAAAAATTAAATAGACGAGTTTAAACATGGGCAAGTTTTAACCCAAGGTTTCTCTCAGTTGTTTGTAGATTTGTTCAGGCATTAATTTTTATTTCTAGTGCATGACGTTGTAAGTTCACCACAGACCGTTGTTAATTTTGGTGTAGACAAAATGAGTACAGTGAGCTCACATGTAAGAGACATTGATTTTAAAGAAAACTGCCTGTAATATAACGTTGCTTATGCCTCGACTCCGATGTTCTGGAGCCAGTACTCGAATGTAAAAGGGATCCGGATATAAGATCCATTTCGTAACTTTTTCATGTATCTTACATCCGGGTTAAACCGTATTTTCTCGAGTGACTACTGCCAAGCCATGGATGTACAAGAAACTCGCTTTTAGCGGAGTGTTATAGTGCGCACTTTCTCTGATTAAGGTCCGAGACAGGAAATGTAGTGCATTTAAACTTGGCTGTAACGGACGTATTTTCTGACCTTTCGAATATCTCCTGGTATTCTGTTAAAATTGAAAGATAATGGTAAACATAGTGGAGATGCTTCAATGTTGTGAAGTACTTGCCTTGTAATAATTATCGTTTCCTTTCTCTTTTTTGTTCCAATAAAAGGTTTTATCCTCTTCGTCACCTCGCTCACGATCTGTGTCCGGTTCCACCCCGTCCTCCCAACTTACAACCATGGACCTCAACTTCGTGACAGAACGCATCATGTTCTTGTCATTTCCCGCGGATATCCAGCCCGCACAGTATCGGGCGGAATTGCGCAAAGCGGCCGCCATGTTGCAGACCAAACATGGGCACAATTACATGGTAAGTTGGTTGTCGGAAACTGGGCGAACAAAGTAACTTGTACACATAAAAAAGAGACTAGAAAAACCAGCTTCTCTGGTTGCGTTACCATCTACTATGTATCTCGCTCAAAGAAGAGTAACGAAAGGGAACAAAAAAATCCTTAATTAAAAGGGAGCTTTTGATGATGACGGGGTGTTAGGTGTTTAATTTGTCGGCACCCAGACGAGATGTGAACAAATTGAACCCCCACGTACTGGACATGGGCTGGGTAGAAGGTTTAGCCCCGCCACTCGAACGACTTTGCTCGATTTGCAAATCCATCGATTCGTGGCTACAAGCTGACCCGCTTCACACGGCGGTTCTTCATTCCAGGTATGACCCAAAATTTCCATTTTTTTAGATAATCTTAAACATCGGCAGTGGAAAGGAGTTCTGTTAAGTAACGCTGATTAAGCATTTATGAGTTTTTATCTTCTGTTTATTTGCTGTACGTGCCGGTATTTAAATTGATTTCCATTTGGTCGTGAAATCGTTGCCAGGTGGAAATGCTGCTGCTGGCATGAATTAGGCTAAAATAATAAGAATTTCCACCATGAATGACCTAAACGATTTCATTCTTAAGTTTGCACAGCACCAAGCTGTTGTCAACAATGGAGGGAAGTAAGGAGCGGTAAATTAAATAACAGTTTTCTTATCTCGCGGCTTAGAGGGGGAATGGAACGCATTGGAGTCGTAGTGGCCGCGTACATGCATTACACCACAATCTGTGCGAGCGACGACCAAGCCTTGGACCGCTACGCTATGCAGAGGTTCTTTGACGAACGCATAGGCTTCCTACAGAGGCCTTCTGATAAACGGTAACCTCAAATCCCGACAAAGCCTCCTTAATCCTCTCGTTTATCTGGACTATTTTTCATTTACTCTGCTCACGCAACGGCTTAGGTACGTGGATTACTTCGCTGGGCTTTTGTCCGGTTCCATTCAAATCAACGGCAGTCCGCTGTACCTGGATCACGTCACCGTGCTCGGAGTTCCAGGTTTCGAAGCTAGAGGGGGTTGCAAGGCGTTTATCAAGGTAAAAGGAACGGACCGTTGAACTTGGCGCTGTTTACTTAAACCATGGATTTGGTTTGTACATCTTTTACAGGTATACCAAGGTAGTGTACCTTTGTATACGTCAGCGTTGTACCATGTGCCGGAAAGTGCCCGCCATTTTACGATTAGCTTAGAGAAGGGCTTACAGCTACGGGGTGACATCTTAGTGAAATGCTACCACCGTAAATCGAAGCCCCCCGCACGCGAAACGGTTTTCTCGTGCCAGTTTCATACCTGCGCCGTAGCGGAGCAAATACTGGTATTCAATCGCGAAGCATTGGACCACGCTTGCCATGGTAAGTAACGTGCTCGGATGATACTTCATGCGTGGGTATTCTAAATATCCCAAACTGGTAGAATTGCCGTAGATATAGTAAATACTGTGCTATTGTCTGAAATATTCCTCGTGTCTTTAACTTCTTGAACCTTTGGTGGGATAAATCAAGTCAGTGTTATTAATAAGGCTATTAAACATTATTTACCACGCCACCGTGCGATCCTACTATTTCATTTTTTTGAATATATACATTTTTATTATTTATTTTTTATTTTACTTCTCCAGCTTGCGCAGGTCATTACAACTTCGTTTAGTTTAGGAGAAACAATTTGAAGATCATGCAGGAAAGATTTTTTGCAATTGGTGTGAAACAACGCAGAATTTCCTTCTTTTTCCCATGAAACTTTCAAAAAGTGGTCCTCACAGAGGTTGTCGTCCCATAATATTTAACGGAAAAAGCTCTTTGCTGATTAAGCAAACAGTTGGACCCCCGTGTAAGGAAACCAGATGTAAGAGAAAATCGCAAGAAAAGAACTCGCGCGCAGCCACCGTCAGAGATAGGGAAAATATGACACGGTTGTAGTACGGGTATAAAAAGAAATTCACTGTCAGTTTGTTTATTTTACAAATGTGGTAAGGTATAGGAACCTGAATGTAACAGACAAGCAAGTTTTCTTGGTAGGGATTTTTAGTGTATGCCAAAACATCCCACATTTTTTCACACCCGGGTTAGATTGTTGTTGAGCCCGGATGTAAGATAGAAGACAGGAACTAGGATAAAAGGTTACGTCTGAATCATTGTGTAATCGTAGTATATTAGTGAAACCGAGCTGTAAGGGTCACTTTCCTGCCTTTGGATCATTTACCTGGTTAAGCATTACAGACTTGTGAAGTGTGTGAACAGTCAGTGCGAACCTATTCTTAGCGTTTATCTCTTACAAGTGGTCATTTACGTATTAATGTTGTGACACTTTAGCTGGTATAATTATACCCGTTAACATTTGTTTGTGCTATTTTTGCCTTTTTTCATAGTCTTTGTTTCTTCGTCTTTTGTGGGTTTCTGGAATCGAATAAGATCTGTTGTACATTACAACAGTATAACTTCGTTTACCGCCTTTCCGTTTGCATGGTAAATTATGTGTACCTCATACTCTCGCGTAGAACAAATCTTAGATTTTATGGTGACAACAGTTTATTATAGGAGATAGCCCTGAGGCGACAAGGATGTACCCATTTATCTATTTGTTCATTAACTGTATATAATAGCCCACATTGCTAGATATAACAGATAAAACGTTACAAGTTTGATGGATTTGAAGCAATGTCGAAAATGATAAGCCAAAGGACTATGTAAATAAGGCCTTCTTTTTCTGTCTTGTTTCTCTTTGGGGAAACAGATCTCAGGTTCCCTTTTGACGGCGTGGTGCAGCTTCACTTTTCGACAGGGCCGGACACCCGGCGCCCTGTGCCTTTACCACAAAGTGCTGGCGTCACCGTAGAGAAGAGTCACGACGATCCAGTAACACGCTGGGATAGCTACGAAACGTTTGACACGGGCCAAGTCGAGGACGATCTTTTGGAGGACGAAGAGGATGAAACAGGTAAAAAAAACGACCCTCCACCGTTTTCTCTTCCCTTTGGCCACCGTTTTGGGTGGTCTATGGCTCACTTCTAGGGTCTAACAAGAGGGGCTTAGATAGCGAATGATTTCTTCGACTATGCAAATCAAGCCCTAGTTGCCTTATTTGGCCAACCATTCAATTCTTTTCTTCTTTTTGTTCCGCCTAGCAAGGGGCAAAACTACCATAAACCATTAAATGAGTTTCTGGGTGAGAGAAACTGCCTCAAAAAACAGCCTCTACACTCGTTTTCTCGTAGCCGAAAATTAAACACAGTTCACACGAGAAAAAAAAAACAGACCAGTCTAGTTTTGTGTCTGACTGACAGACCGCATTAACATCTTTAGAGCTTTTTTCTCACCACAAAAACGTTTTGTTAGCTCAATATTGAAGTTGTCCCCTAGGAAAAAAAAAGACGAGAACTCGTAAAACTTTTGAGTCTTCTGTTTTCGATCCTCTTTCATGCATTGTTCTCACCAGGTGGGTGTGATAATAACCCAGCCGGCAAAAGTTTTATGAAATTTGCCCAAGTGGAAGGACAACTAGTGTAGCCTCTATTGAAATATAAGCGAATAATCCAATATTAACACACGGCAAATACAAAAATTTGAAGTTCTTTTCGCAAAACCGGCAAACAGGGATGGATTCTCGTTGTCAACGACAATGAATGATCCGTATTCTGGGTATTGCTTGTGTGCTTTGGAATTGTGAATGTGCGTGTGAGGCTGTCATTACTACATTAGCTAAGATCACGTAAGTGTCGTGTAGTTAATTTTTCCTTTTTTTCTATACTGCAAACCTTAGGGCTTAAAAGTAGTGAAATAATTCCTCTCCGTAAAATGTCTTTTAGTCTTCCTTGAACGAGTTTGTTTCTCTGTGTTATAAGCTCGGAGCGCTTTTTGTCTTAAAAAGGAATTTCCTGTTTTTGTATCTTGGGAGGGGGTCTTTTTTTTGCAAAATTTTAAATACTGGAAACCCGTAACCCGTTGAACCGGACCACGCCTGACATCACCAATTGCGTGTGATTCTTTTAAGGGGGAGAGGGGGGGGGGGATAGTGGAAGTTGTAGTTTAATTTCGTTTTGACCAATTAAGGTTTGGGGTCCGTGGATACAAAGCGATTCTGGGAAAAGGGAAGCTGTTGTGTGTGAGCACTTCGTAGTACAAATTAGGATTTTGGGAATCTCGCCAGAAACGCAAGCTATGGCGTCTTTTCTGACTTGAACTCTTCAAGTGTGTACAGTTTATATTCGTTGGCAACTCGTGTGGTTTCAAGGGATATCTGATTCCTTTACGTTTTAGCTCTTTACTTTTTTCTTCTTTCAAGTAACCGAGTTGCCATTTTCCCGGGCGTTTTTCACTCCCTGAATAAATTGGTCGCTCCCGTACAAGCACTTTTTTTTCTCTTCGGAAAAAGAACAGAGAATAAGATCCCTCGTGCCAAGTTAGCCCCCGAGAGGTGGGTTAAGCATGGCCTGGGATGCTTTAAATGTGTGTCAGACTTTTTAGTAGAGCGAGAAACCTCTCAGTCTCCCAGGAACAGCCCACCGAGTTAGACGTGTTCACACAACCCGGGGCCCCAAGACTTTTCAGTTACACACCTGGATTTCTGTTTGCGTATGACTTTCTCCCTGAACAATTGATTTACTGAATCTAGCTAAGGAATTAACATAGTGTTTCATGAGTGAATGTCTGCGTACTAATTAAGCTTTTTCGTGTGTTATTTTTTATTTTACGGGGGGGAAGTAGAAGAGAATGAATTAGTGCTGCATACGCCCGGACCGGTTGATGGTTCATTATACGCAACTGTGACGAAACGTAGTCATAAGACTCGATTGAGCAGCTGTTCTAGTCCGTTGCTAACCACCGTGACCCAAAAGAGCGTACACAGTGTCCTCCGCAACAAGCAATCTGTTGACCATCATCGTGATGCATCCGCGCGGTCCACCACGGCTAGTTCCTTGAGGAGTCATCATATCCGATTTTTGAATAGTCCGCACGTGGCTTCCACCGATTCCGGCATTTCGTCTGCTGGAGCAGGCATATTACGCGAGCGGGAAGCACACCTGAGTGGCAGTTCAGTGTCACCACCGCATTCGGGAAGCCATTCCGCAGAATCAGCGGTCGCCTTCAGTGATCCTGATCCTACATCACCGACTCCGAGTCCTGTCCCTTTGCAAAACAAAATGCCCATCTCAGTGGCCCCATCGCCCGGGGGCATGGCTTTGCACCGAGCCGAGGTCCACCCGACTCCAGCGACTAGTGGTGGCTTAACCTTGAAACAAGAGACGAGCGAGTTGGATCAGCTCCTGACGGGAATGCTCCTCAACGTTCAGAACATTCCCGACATTCGACCCAGTCAGAGGCTCATCAAAGAGATCGACGTGGATAGTATCCAAGTGCATTTCCCACAGCTACCCGAGAAAACGGAGGTGCCTGCTTCGCCACCTGTCTACACGCAGCAGCAGAGCAAGTCACCCACCAACGGGATAACTTATACTTACGAAAGCAGTACCGTGCTCAGATCAGCCATGGGGAAATCGAGTGCGACGAATCACCCTGACTTAGCCAATTCTGCCGTCACTACCATTAACGGTAACAACAACAACAATAATAATAACACCAAGGTGAGTGTCGATGACGTCACAGAAGGGACGAATGGTTTGACGGGGGATAAAGATATTCCCTACCATGCGCGTCAAAATAGCAAACCTTTCACCTACGGCGTACTCAGCAACGGCGCCAATGCGTCGCCAAGTTTACATCGACGGAATTCCAAAGAATCGCTAAATGTGAACAAACCAGGTTTAGCCAGTCCTTCGTTAGTGCGTAAATTCTCGGGTGGGAACTTGAACCTGATGCAAACGCAAACTGCGACTACCCCGCGCACTCCGTTACCTAACATTAGCCCCACCAATGAGCTGGCAGCCAACTCATTAACCTTAACCCCGCGAAGTACCCGGAAGCTGAGCTACGACGTGAATCCCATTGCCACTTCCAGCCCCAGAAGTGTCAACAATGTGGCACCCGCGCCGGTCCCTGTGCGCTCACACACGCACACGGCCACCCAGCCACAATCCATTATGCAAGATTCAAACGGTTTTACTAGTCAAGCACTGGCGTCTACCCCCATGAGTAGTAGAAGCCATGCTAGCGAATTCCAAGAAACCGACACCGCGAATACGGTGCTCAACCGGAATAACGAACGACCTCGTCCTTCCCCATCTCAGTTCAGCTCGACGTTGGAAGAAAGCGTACAAGACGTCAGCATAATCTCCGACACATCCTCATGGTAAGTAACCTTACCACACTTTCTGGCAGTGTAGCTTTACACGAAAACCAAACATGACACCCCCATCTTTGTGTTATGGTAGACGCCGCCGTTAAAAAAAATTATGTGTACTGCACCCTGTAGTATACCGTAACGACACGATCTGAGACACTTAGACGACTTGAGTAGGCAAATTTATTACTTTAATAGTTCCACGTGTTGTAAAAGCCAGTCGAATGAAAAATTAGCGAAGGAAGAATTTTTTAAAGTATATATTCGAAAAGCCTATGTTTTATAGGTCTTAAGTCATTTTCGTTATTGCAAAGCTGGACGAATTAAGGGCGACTAGTTATGGGAAACACGGTCTCAACAGAACTATACACAGCGCTGTCAGTCGAAGAGCGCCAGCGGTAATTTTGCTGTTCATTTGCAGTTGTAGAATCCACGTTTTTCGTCTTACCTTTCCCCTAAAAGCGTCCTTGTACAACGTAACTGTGACTGGTTCGCGAACACAGCATAGCGTCTGCTTAGCATATGCCGTATTTGGCACTCTTATGTGTCCATAATTTGTCTTGATGATGTATTCTTAATTTAGGGAGGGAAAAAGGAGCTTTTTGACTGTTCTGAGCGTAGGCAGCATGGAGGGACAAATTGGTTTCCCTTCCTCCTCCTTTAAGTTATGCTTTGAATATTTCATTGTTGGCGATTAGGACAGCCGGCGTAACGTTCATTCTTGCCTTGGCACCGCGTGACTAGACGAGCCAAAAAGCCCAGCGCCAAGGCTACGAAAGCAGGCCAGTGACGAAGAACACCATTGAATGACGTTTCAATTTATGCAAATTTAGAACCAAACCTGCTTTTAAGTGTGGCCTTCCCAAAAAGAACGCACGAGGCTATAGCACGTAAAATGTTCAGAAATTAGTGTCTCGAAATATATCCGTGTCGGGCAGAGTTCCATCTTCCCACCACGAAAGCCCTCCTCACTCCTACGTTCCCCTAACGAACATTTCCGACTATCAACCAAGACATCACAGCGTCAGTCCAAACAAACAAAAGTGCAACTCGGGCGCCTTCTTCGCCCCCCCCCCCCTGTTCCACTCGCTGACATAAATAACCCGTGGTCGTAAAATCATACGGAATAGAAGGCCCACCCATTCCTCCTTTTCTCGTCTTCGGCTAGAACAGAAACTTTTCTACCTCATTTTTTGTTATAAATACGTTCCATGAGCTGGCTATGGGCCTACGTAACTTGAGTTACACTTTTAGCTCAGGCCGACTCAAGCTTTTTTTTTTAAAGAACTCTTTGAGGACATACCTTATTGATATACGTAAACCTTTTGGCATCTTCTATGAGAGGTTTTTTAAATATGGGAATTCTTGCTTGGTTTAGAATTTCACTGTAAGGTATGCGAAAATGGAAGGTTGCCGTTCTTGACGACAAGGGAAAAAATCGTGTCAAACTATTGCCTCAGTGTAAACAGAGCGAGTAGCAAAGAGTGCCTTTGGGGTGGGGAGAACCTTGGGAGAGTTTGGTTGAGGTGAAGGTTATGGAATTCTGAAACGCTTTTCACGCTTTCGTTGACCAATATTTCTGGGTGTACCCATTTTCGGGTCGGCGCAAAACACCTGACAACAAATTGGCTTTTTAAGCAGGCCGAGGAACCCTTTTTCGCATGGGCATCACGTAGGCTGCAAAGCTGACGATGAAACTGATGCAGCGACACCTTACATGAAACAAATGGATGAGAAATGCCCATAAACGGCCTTTTGGAAATCAGCCTAATGCTTACATAGTACCTGCTAAGACTTTACACACATATAGGCCCGCTTTAATAGCGTGTCAAAAGGGACACGCTAAACGGAATTAATGATTTCGTGATGCTACATAGATTACCAGTTTCCCCTTTGAGAGAAAAAGAATTTCCCTTACCCGGCCTATAGTAACGTCTTCGAAACGTAGGTAAGGGGAAAGAGTGTGCTGTGTTGAATGGAATGGCCTTGTTAAAGACATATAGGTACACATTCTGGTATGGCGTTTATCTTAAACTGCGCATATCTGCAAAGACTTCTCTAGAAAACCCTCCTGCGGAGAGGAAGTGATGCGCGGGTAAAAGAGAGCAAAAAGCCAAGTTTAATTTTAGCCCGTGCCAGGGCACCTTCACGCCACTCATCTCGTCTTCTTTTCTATTTCTAAATTTTCCTTGCTTCTGTTTTAACCTTCTTGTGTGGGAAGCATTCTTTTTATTCATTTTTTTTTTCATTTCGCTGAGATATATACACACGCTTCTACCTTCCTCCCATCTCTGTTACAAATGTTGTACATTGCTAGAAGGCGTGTCCATCGTCAAGCGATTCATTGAAGATTAAGCAAAAGGATCGTTGGCAACAGGGCCAAAAAGTTCTCAGATGTTGACAACCAAAAAAGGCCTTTGCCACAGTGAGGTCCCTTGGTAGCCACCGTCGAGTTATTTGACGTCACCTCAAGGCAGCTAAACAGGAAAGATCATAAGATCGTAAGCAAAAGCCATGGAATAATACTTTTGGAAGTGGGGGGGATTCCGGCTTCTTAAAGAATGAAAGCCCCGCAGTCAACTGTGCAAGTTTGTCCAGATTAGTCCAAAGCCGAAATACGTGGCCATATAAAGGCACCATAAATGAACGAAAAATAATTATGAAGAAAAAAGAAATCAAAAGAGAATCGGAGTGCAAGGGAAGAGAGGTGTTGGCTTTCTTAAGCGTAAGGGGCTATCAATAGGGAGGAGTTCGCTTTTTCATTCTAATTAGGCAGAAGATGCGTGCCTCCCTTTCGAGCAAAGCCCACCCGATGCATGTTCCCGTTCGGGACACCGCCCCGGATAATTTACAGAAGAAATACAGCATTTGGTGGCGCATTTTTCAGTGCTGATCTACTTTGCTTTTAATTATTTCTTCTTTTTACTTTGAATTTTTGTTTTTGTTTGTAGTAGCGAAGCAGGCTTGACATGGTTGCAACGACAACAGCAGAAACTACGCGAACGCAAAGATTCGTTTCGGCGCACAGAGCGATCGCCGCAAGAATCGCGATTGATGACTGAATTGAGGGCCGTGCAGCAACATTACGGCATCGAGAGCAAGAAGAGCCTACAAACGCGGCCAGATGATGGTTATCTCAGCGATACGACGCTGTTATCAGACTGGGCGACATCGCGTGAAGGTTCGCCCGAAACGGGCAACAATGGGCGGCCGATTTATTCCACACCTTTGCATATCAACACCTCGTCTTCGAGCTACTCGTATCAGGTATGTAATCCCTTTGATAAAACCAAAAGAGAAGACCAGTTTTAGTGTATCGTTTTTTATGTGTTTATAGGGGATGAAAAATGGCGCGAGTGGGAAGAGCGACGGGTTAAATACCAGCTCGGCTACGATGGGAGCTAATCGGTCAGCCTCGCTTGAACGATCCCATCATTATAGTCTCAGCTCTACGCAAGACACCCAACATACCAAGACAGCATTATCACGCCAGAAATCAGACTTATCCCATGACCGGGAGCGTCCTTTCATGGCGGTCAAAAGAGCACACGAGCAGCGCAAGAATAGCGACGTAAGAAAGTTTCAATATTTTTCCCTAGAATTCACTTGTAATTTGCCTTAGTAAGTTTATGTTGTTTCTGTATATTTATAGCATTATTACTTTGTAGAGATTTGCGCAATTCGTTTGCTCCCCAAGCTGTATAGAAGCCTTTTTTATTTTTAGTTACGTTTTGTTGTATGCTATAGATCACATTTATAGTTGGTCCTAGATACAGTTAATTTGAACTAAAATAAATAATAAAAGAATTAAAACGAATTACATCATTGATAAAGATAAAGTGCAAATAAAAAATGGGAGTATTTTGTAAATTTTTTCTTTTGCTTATTTCCACAGCGTTCGCCGCAAGCGCTTTTGCAGGTGTCATCGCCCTTGGGTTACACTCATGATTCCTTGGGGTTACTAACTACTGTGGAAGGCAACACTGGGACGGTTAGTAAAATTGACGCTTTGCTGGCTACTTTAGCCGAGCACAATATAACCCCACCCAACCCGTCTGCTGCTGCCGCTATTAACATTAACCATGTTCCACAACTACTCACATCTTGTGCTGCTTTGGATATAGCGAGCTGTACTAACCGTAATATCAGCGTGGCAATGGAGCGACAGGAAGGCCAGGATCAAGTGGATTTCGTCAAGTACTCGTATCCGCAAGAACATGAAGATGGCTTAGCGCTGGATGAGGACGTTTTTTACAGCGCTACCGAGAAACCCCAAGTGCCCGAACTTAACAATAACAACGTGCATGGCTTACCACCAACGCCTTTGCATACATACACCTTACGCAGTTCGACTAACAGAGTAGGTTTTAAGTTGTTGTAGTCGGTACTAGAAACTTGTTTGGACGTGGAACTGAAATTAAAAATTGACTCGTTAATCGTTAATTGATTATGTATCACGTAGGCTTAAATCGAACGTGCGACAACAGACGCGAACCTACGTCCGTTGTTGATAAACAAAAAAAACGAACATGTCTTTCGTTTTACGCTGCTGTCGTCCGTGGTGAAACAAATGCGCGTAGATTTTTGTAGCCCACAAAATCGTGACAAAAGCGGATAATTCGCGCCTTTTCTATTTTGGCGCACATTTTGCAAAGAATATGTGGAAATTGTAAGGCTTTTTTTGTCGTATAATTTCCATATGGTAGTGTCAACATGAAACGATCTTTCGAAAATATTTTGGTCACACTTGCCAAGTTTCTGTTCTATAGAAGCATTTGTTTCTCGAACCAGTGAATTTCCCCGCAATTTTTGACACTTTACTTAAGAACATCTAAAACAACATCTAAAGTACCATCGAATATACTAAATATGAAACTTGCCGAAAAATATCTCGTAGCCATAATTCGTCTGCCATGTCGTCGTGATAGCATTGGTTATGTTTCCAAAGTAATGTTCAAGGAACTCAAGCTTGTTACGTATGTTTATTCTCCAAACAGAAAGATGACAGTTTGTTGTCCTTGTCGTCCTCCAATGAAGATCGTGGTGGAGCGACCACTCCCGCCTTTCCGGTACCACCGCGCACACCTTACATGAATCACGTGCACCATGAATTAACGCTTTCGCACTCGGGAGCCGGTTTGCCTCCTAAAAGTCCTACAGCCCAACGGTAAATTCAAGGCTTATTTTCCTTTTCGCCCTTTTTTCTGTCTTTCATCTTGTAGTTTTTGCGCCCTATGCAATTAATTTAATCTTTGTTTGGGACACTGAAAACCAACCTTATCACTAGAAAGAATGAACTAACCCCCTTTCTGTATATTTATCTCTTGACTTTGATCGCAGTCTTGTCGGGCTCACAACTTTTCATTAAGGAAGTTTATATCCTGTGGTTAATTTTCGAGTTTACACTGAAAAGTGTTTTTAACAAGTGGAGTAGTCAGAATCAATGACCACCCCACGCCACAGCGAACAAAAGTAAGACAAATAAGAAGATTTCTCTTCATGAGTTAACTTTAATTTTTATTCGTTTATTTTCCGTAAGTACGTGAACGTTTCATTGCCAATTCCTTAAAATTTTGGACAGGAGCTCTACCAAATTATCTAGCGAAAAAAGATTTCTGTAAAAAAAAAAAAAAAAAAAAAAAAAAAAAAAAAAAAAAGTTAATGAAATGGAATTTTCCTTAGTGAAAAGTTGCAATTTGGCCGTTTAACATAGTGTAGTTGGCTTGTATTTGCAAAAATCCTTAACATTTGGGGCCCCCTTTTGTAGACGCGCAACAAGTGGGGCAGCGCAAACGTCTCCAGGTGCGGGCCTACCCCAGACTTCTCCTTCTGTTTCTTCTGCTGCTGCCAGCAATGTCAAAAGTGTTCGTAAATGGTCTTCCAATTCTTCCGTATCCAGGTAATTCGGAAAATATTAACATGTATTTCCGTTTATTCCAGGCTTTTAGTTTCGGTGTTGGTTGAATGTTTTGAATCGTTCTGGTGTTGGTACTAACATTCATTACCAGCTTGTTGGAAATTTCGTAAAAAAGGATGCCAAATCGTTATTTTAAAGACTTACGTGTACATTCTTAGTATCGTAATATTTTAATTACATTTTCTTTTCCTTTTTTATTCATAGCAAGGACCGTTCGCCTTCACCGGCTCAGCAGTGGAATACGTTAGATGGTACCATGTACCCTCCATCATCGCCTTCGGTATACACAGCTCACTCCCGACGATCTTCCGTAGGATCCTTGGGGGGTGAACCTCATGAAGTGAGCCCGGCCAACGTCAATTTTGTGAAGGACACGTCGAGGTTTTGGTACAAGCCGAGTCTGTCGCGGGAAGATACCATCAATTTGTTGAAAGATAAAGAGCCGGGTACGTTCATCATCCGCAATTCCAATTCGTTCCCCGGAGCCTTCGGTTTGGCTGTGAAAGTAGCCACGCCTCCCGCCAACGTAGTGAGCAGAGGCTCGTCGGGCGACCCAGCAGCCGAGTTGGTTCGCCACTTTTTGATCGAACCCACCTCAAGGGGCGTTAGACTCAAAGGATGCCCCAATGAGCCCGTTTTCGGTAATTCAAGAAAAAAGAATGAAATTTGTGACTTTTTGACTTATTTTGTGGTTTTGCAGGATCACTTTCGGCGCTAGTTTACCAACATTCGGTAACACCCTTGGCTCTCCCGTGCAAACTCGTTCTGCCTGAAGCTGATGTTTGTGATTCAATCGATTCGGGCTCCGTTAGCCCTGCGATTCAGCTACTGGGACAAGGAGCTGGTAGGAATATTTTTGTTCTTGTGAATTTTTGTTATAGTTGTTTGAAAAACTTATTTATTTAATTGTAAATTTATTTATACTTCGTAATAGCGGTAAATCTGAGAGAATTTTTTTTTTCATTTGTCTAGCCTGCAATGTGTTGTATCTTTTTACGATGGATACGGAATCTTTGACGGGATCGGAAGCTGTGCAGCGAACCATGTCGACGTTGTTTAGCACGAAACCCTTACCAGAGCCAACGGTGGTTCATTTCAAAGCCTCTTCGCAAGGAATTACGCTAACAGACAGCGAACGAAAGTTATTCTTCCGACGCCACTACCCAGTGAACGCCATCTCTTACTGTGGCCATGATCCTGAAGATCGCCGCTGGCATCAGAAGAACGCTGAAGGTGTTCCCATCAGCTCAAAGTATATACTTATGAATGAGCAAGCCAGAATGTGAAGTTAAAATACGTTTGTTCTAGTCGGTGTTTCGGATTTGTGGCACGCAAACCTGCCAGCAAAACTGACAACCAGTGCCATATCTTTGCGGAATTGGAACCTGAGCAACCAGCCTTGGCAATCGTGAATTTTGTCACTAAAGTCATGATGACTGGACAGAACTCGAGGCTAAATATCGTTTAACTTTCGTGGGCAGAAATCGTGACGAACTTTAGCGCGCACAAGCCTTCTAAAAAACTTACGCTTTGGTCTAGGTTATACTTGTTATTGTAAATCGACGGAGATTCAAAGACGTATTTCGTAGATTTTTGAGAAAAATCGACGAAGTAGTAAAATTTGCACTAATCGAATTGCATGGACCTTGCTATGCTGTGGAAAATGTTATTCTAACTAAGCAACTCCCCATATAAATCACGGAACGAAACGAAATGAACGGGAAAAATGAACGAAAAGTTCGCAAGAAAATTATAAAAAGTTATGATTGACAGAAAAGAGCTAAAGACGAAGAATAAGAAACGCAGTACAAGACAAGATTTTTTTTAAGGGGAATTATATGTTAAGTACAAGTAGAAATGCCTTGTGGGACGTTGCTAACGAAGTCAAGAACAAAAAATTAAAAGTGCCATGGAGAAATGCATTGAGAGAACGAAAGAAGGAATTGTGCCATTTGCAGCTAGAGCAAAGCAAAAGAATTGTGTAAATCGCTGTCGACTTTTGTTGTTGTGACATATGTGTACACTTTCAAATTTATTTTAGTTACCTAACTTCCTGCATGCTGAGAAACCAGTAGATTTTAGATTGGTTTTACTCTATAACTCGCTACTTGGGTAAATTGTAACAATGACCCACGTAGACACAAAAACACATAAGCCCTCCACCCCTTTTTTTATCTACTAAGAGCTTCGGGTATAATTATTATTCGACATATTTAGCATGTTCCCTATCTTATGGAGATGTATATAAAACTCCTGTCATAAACTCGACTTGCCAACTACGAACGTTTTCTTTTTAAGTATTGACAAATTAGCGCCGTTTTACACGTAGGATCTACTTTCAGATACCGTTCCAATGAACTAATCTATCTGCGGGAACTCCGGCCAAGCAAAATCGGGGCGTCTTTCACCGCTTCTACGAAAAAAATAAAAAGCTGATGTAAGTGCGCGCCTCTACATCCGTGTTTAGCATGTCGAGGCTCATATGACAATTTTCTGCGCTTAATAATGAAGGATTAGCAGTACTTTACAGCTTCTTATGTTAAAATACTAAAAGAAGCATAATTGATTAACAATTAACCGGAAATGCCACAAACCAAGCCGATGCTTGTTAATCAAACTTGTATCTCAGCTATTCACAGATACCGCTAGTTGCACCGAAGGAATTCCGAAAACGTTAGGCTAAAGTAGTAGTAAAATCAAAACAAATTAAACTTCAGGTGGATTTTAGAGATCTCCAAATAAGGAATCGGGAAGAATGTCAAGCGAGGTTTTTCGTCGAAGAAATAAAAGGCGCGTATTAAGGATAATTTATTATCTTCGAGAGCTAACATGTCTACGAGGTTGGCATTATTGGACAGTGAGGAATGGATAACAAGTGCTGATCGGCAGACGCGAAACTGTTGTAGTACACAATTCAGCTGGCTACGTCTTCATGTTACTGAAACACTCAACGACCGAACCGCATGTGACCGTAGTCATCGAACTCTCGTTTGCCGAAACGCCAATGGCCGTAGTCGTCAGCCTGTCTTTTGGTAGCGAAGCGATCCAGGTGATCCAAGTCTTCAAAATCGTCGTCAGTGAAAACAACTTCCTCGGGACTTGTAGCGAGGGCAGAAGTTCCGGTAGTCGCTTTGGTACCTACAGGCGACGCTGCGAGACCCATCCGACGCTGCTGGCTCATTCGAGCTCGTAATTTTGGCAGCAACAACTGGAGTAGCCGACTCAGTTCGCCCTTACTTAGCGCGGGGTTATTGTTCAACACTGGTAATGCCGGATTGGCTGTTGCCTCGTTGTTGTAATGAATCACAACTATAGCAGCTAACAAAACCACCAAGTATTGCAGTTTGCACATTGTTCAGAAAATGGAGAGATGGGATATGGTAGGAAATTAATAAGTTCTAATCGAGATCTGTGGATCTACAAGAAGACAATAGAAGGTTAAGTTACATGTGTGTTAAGCTGAAGCTTTTCCTGTTATTACCTTGTGCGTTAGAGGAGAGATCCTTACGTTTTGGCTTTTGCCGCACTTGTTGCTTGACTTCTTCCATGACCGAGTCGTCCGGTTTTTATATCAAGTGGTGGTAATCCCTGTTGAATGGTTTCGCTCGCGTTGTTTCTCGCTCTTCGTAGCACAGCATCCTCTGCTCATGCTCTCCAGGCACCGGTATTTTGAATTCCCAGGTGGGTCTTTCCTCGGCACCCTATTGTTGCATAAAGATCGAAAAAAGCAAGACACCCACGTCAGCAACGTCTTCCTTTTGTTCGTCGGTTAGAATATTGGCCAGGTCGCTGTGGGAAACAAACTCGACACGATGAGGGAGCAGCGGTTTAGTTTATAGAGATAGATCGTTACTTCTTTTAGCGTCTCTGCCTTTTTACGTGCACCTATTTTTACGCCTCCTTTGCCCTTGTCTTGTTGATGCCAGTTCAGGTTAAAAGCTTTCTTTAGTTCTTGTTTGGAAACCTTTGTCATGGGATGGGGGAGGGCAAAGCACCTCGAAAATCTGAAAAACTTCTGTTAGGCAGATGCGCGTGCCTTGACTTTTCACGTTTCTTCGGCTTGGCAGAGTCCTACGGGAACAGCTAGAATTGTCAGATAACTGACACCTAGGAGAATTAGACTACTCCAGTTTGCTCCGCGAAGTTTTATTAATCCTTTTCTTTCTACCTATATCAACATTAACTCCTAATAAAACGTAAGAGAGTGCACGAAGGAACCCCAAGATGGTAGCTTCCTGTTAACGCCGTTTCACCTCTCCTTCATCGTAACGCAGAATTAGTCTAAAGTGTTTCGACAAGCTAAAAAATTTGGCTCTCATTTACTGGCGATGAGAGTCGCGAATTGTCAAGCTTTTGTTTTAAAATTTTCAGATATATAGCATGCTGCTGAGAATTGTCCTAGTTAAAGCGAAAAAGCAAGAAGAAAAATCTACCGCTTTGTTTTGCTTATGGGCGCCACGTAAAATGGCGGCAACAACAGCGCCATTTCTGCTAACGGAATTTATGGACACGTGGTGTCACTCGGAGATAGTTTTACTTGTTTTGCATTACATCGGAACAAAGTTCTCGCTTTCTTTTTCGAGTTTCTTGCTTTCTCTGATTGTTCAGAGCTTTGCAAAAAGGTCATCAGGATAGAACTTCTTTTATCAAATGGTGTCTTACAGCTTTTTGCAAGTAAAACTCTTAAAGCAGAATCTGTTGTTTTGCACAACAGCCGTTTTCCTATGGTCGTTATTTCATATTTCCCAGTAATGGAGGAACGTAAGAATTTGTGTACCACATAAAGCCAATAAATACTGTAAAAAAATTAGATCCGTATGAAATAAATGTTTGCAATCTCTTTAGTGGTTTCTACCAGTTGTAAGAGTGGGACAAACCGTTTTCACTCTCAGCTATGGATCTGTAGTTAGGTGCTATAAAGCGACAGCCCTTTCTTCACAAGGCAAGCAACTTTTCCCATGAGATGTTCAAGCTGTTATCTCCAGTGCTCTTATTATTTCTCGCGTTGACGTCTTTTTCTGTGCGACCCGTTTTGCCCCAAAGGGAAAAGCCCATTAACGTATTAACCGCTACGTCAGGAGAGTAATTATCGTTTTAGCCGCGGGTAATTATTTAAGTTGACGTGTGTAACTCGCTTGTCACTCACCCTTTTCCCTGAGTCAGGCAAAAATACGTGACAAGTTTATATTAGCTTTGTCTATATATTACGAAAGAGGTTTGAGGTTGAACTGAATCCGACGTAAGCTCTTGTTAAGGTTTCTTTGCTAAGGAGTAACAAGCTTAGTGTTTATGTACGACTTCGGCTCTTTCCGTATTTAAATAAGTAAAGAGAGCGAAGTGCTGGACAGACACAGTGTAGTCTCATAAAAAAGGCAACAAGACGTGGTAAAACATGTCGTGGCGGTCTCCCGGTGAAGCTTTTCGTTCTTTGAAGGACACGGTGTCAGCCAACTACTTGCAAGCTTCGTTAAAGAACAAGTACAACCAACTACAGAATCCGATCTATTCGGTCGCGGGGCGCACTATGCCCAAATTAGATAAAAGCCCCTCATTCGAAGGCCAGCACAATAACTTGCAGCTTTCTCGACGTCATTTACCGCGTCAGTACTCCTCGCAATCCGGGAATTCTAATTCTGGCCGAAGTAGAAAGAAAAAATTCACCATCTTAACTCGACCTCGCTGTAGCGGAAAATCGAAAAAGACCAACAAAGTAGCGTACCAGGTACCCACCGCTGTAGGCAAAGCGACAATGAGGAACAGTACCACAAAGACTGTACCGAGACACCATAATCCTCAGTTGCCGGCAGTTTTTCAAACTTACGATCGCGGAGTTTCACCCACACCGGCTACGTCGGTACCGGCGTTTGGAGAGCTTGTCTCGGAATCCTTGGAACCCAGTTTGCTGGCCTTAAAAGTGCAGTATTTGTCAGAGAGACATGCTAAATGGTTCGACATGCTTGCTGACTACAAGGAAGAAGATCTTGTTTCTGATTTATGTGAAGCTTTGAACGATTTGGTTGCGTCAGCCGAATCTAGCGTTCCTGCATTTGATGCCGATTGCCCCCTTCACGGAGTTACGTTGTCTTCAGCTGATTGTTAGTGAAGGTGGAAACTTGTTGTATTATAAATGGTGTACATTTCAATTACACGGCAAACTTGGAGCAAAATTTGTAAAATACTCAAAATGAGTGCAAAGCTACTCAAAAATTGCCATTGTTCATCTTATCACAGCTAACAGCCGTAGCGACGATATAGCTTGAAAAAGTTTTCAAACGCAAATCAAACGACATTAATCAAATACTTTTGATTGACTGCTCTTTTGAGCCATAATTATTGTAGGCAACGGGGTGCGTTGAAAAAGAGGGTTCAAATATTGTTGATGTTATGATTGATAAAGGCACTTGAACGCACACTTGGCGCTACTGGGTATTATGCAAAGGCTTAGTACGCGTAGCCACCAACGTACCCTCCAGCACGGGGTTTTCCGTAAGGGTCCAGTCTAGATTCCAGGTCTTCGAGGTTCTTTTGCTGCAACTCCTTGAATTTCTCTATCTGCTTTTTAGCCAAATCATTATCCTTGTTAATAGGGTCCACTTCCCTAAAGATATATACGCTTCAGAAAAAAAATCAAAAATTTTCTAAATTCGTTATTATAAAAAAAATAGTATTGATTGCCCCATCAAAGGAGGTAGCGACAAAACATGGTAACACTAAGCGAAACAGCTTGTGACGTCGCAGGTCCCGACAACTATTTGCAAAAATCGAAGCCACAAGTTTTAGAAATGCTTTCACTCCAATCCGTTCGATATCAGGTGTTTCTGATAAAAGAACATTACTATTTCAATTTAGGTTTTGATAAAGAAAACAACGTGCGACATCTGCACTGTATCGCCAAACGGATAGCAACATGTCGCTAGCAATGCGGTTATCGAGGCCGAGCTTTGGCAGGGTATATTTCAATGCGGTGATTCTTTTGTTAGCCGTTTTTAATTTAAAAAAATAGCAAATTGTAAAGATTTCAGTCTAGCGTGAGTGGTTTTAAGAGAGGGCCGAGTTTCAGGACGTAAGAAAGAGAAAAAATCTTACTTGAGATCTTTGGCGTCCCATGATCTTAAACTGCCATCATTTGAGCCCGTATAAACCCGACCGTCAGCCACCGCCAAGCACGTAATGGTCGTTGTATGCCCTTTGAAAGTACGCTTCAGCGTACCTGATTTTGCTTCGTAAACTCGACACTGGCCATCTGCCGATGCTGTGTAAACTGTAAGGTTTCGTTATGCAGAATATTCCGAAGCACAAAAGAATGAAACATAAAAAGTAAATAATTGAAGAAGATTTTTAAAATACGACTTACGCATCCCTTTATCTAATACCATCTGTGTAATAGACTGTTTTGCTCCTTTGTATGTCCGAATGCAATCTCCGAACTCAGCAACCCAACAGCGAACTGTTTTGTCAGCGCTTCCTGAATAGAGTAACTTCTTCTCGTAATGAAGAGATAAAACTGGGCCTTCATGCCCTTCGAAAACCTAAAGTATTTGTAACAGTACTAGACAGAATTCATGATCAAGTCTAGGTTACTTTGATGGCATTTCCGCGAAATAAATCCCAGGACCGAATAGTCTTATCCATACTACCCGAGTAAAAAATGTCTGAATCCGGTTCCGCTATTAAACTAGTGATGGGACCTTTGTGTCCTTTGTACTCCTAAATATACATCCGCTTAAAATTGTTAATTTTTTCCTGGGTGTCATAAGGGTTTTTACCTGTACTTGATTACCAGTGTTAATACTCCAAGCTTTGATTGAATTGTCGGCACCTCCCGTAATAAGGATGTCACCCCAGCGTGGAGGTTTATTGTTGTAGTTGGACGATATTGCATGTTGAGCCATAGCTCTATTGATCATGACATCATCATCGTCTTCATCTTCGTCTTCTTCGTCGTCGATAGAAGGGATGAATTCCATAGGAAACACTGACTTCGTATGTCCCTGAAAACCACAGTCAAGGAATAAAAGTTGTTTATGCACACATTATTCTAGCTTTTTTAAGATAGTTTTACTTTGAAAACCCGAATTAAAGGTGTTATGTCCGCATCTTGGTCATATTCGTCATCAGTTGCGTCAAAAAGCCAAGCGCGAGCTGTGCAATCTGCTGATGACGAAAACAGATACTCATCGAAACATATGATTTCATTGATTTTGTTGGTGTGGCCTTTGAACGTGAAAATGCATTCAGAAGATGCCAAGTCCCATTTCTTAATGAGACCGTCTGCTGAGCCCGTAACTATGAACATGTCGTAGATATTGACGCTGGTAATATAAGCCTTATGCCCCCTATATTTGCGGATATAATACAGTTTTTTCTACAACAATTCACTCGACTGAGCTTAATTTCTATTACCTGAGAACCCCAAGCGACTCAGTTTCCGGGGTTCTGGTCGACCACAAATGAACAGTGCCATCTTCTTTACCAACAACCAATAGCGCTCCGTCCTCACTGATGTCACATTGGTTGATGCAATTATCCTTGTCGTTGTCAACCACTTCCAGTTCGTATTTGTTCTTCGAGTTCGCTTTCTTCATGACTTAAAAGTTTAACAAGTCTTTGATCGTACTGTCTGGTGCACGCACCTACTACTACTCGTATCTACTTGTACACCTTAAATTCGTTTAATTTACTGTGTTGAACAAGAATACTGACAGAGCTACATTAGACAGGGAAAGTAATCTGGTGACTAAATGTACTGTACGTGCGCTAGGATACTTGTCCTCGGTGAATGATCAATGTGCGACTTGTTTGGCGGTTCGGTTGCCATAGAGAAAGCGTGACCCTTGTAGCGTTATAGCCAAGAAACTAGGACTTTTGGGTCACTTGTCGCATACTTTTGTTATTTAAATGATACCCAGGCCTAAACACAATAAACATACGTCTTGCTAGAGGTGGGGAAAGGCCCTAATTTCTTAACTGAAGAATATCATAGATTCGCATACATATTTTTAATTTTAAAAAAATCACGTGACCGTGTAGATTAGTGATAAACAAGTGCGTTAACAAGTCCTCCGACGATACTCTTGTCTTATAAGTTTTTTTCTTCACTACGTCTACATTACTCGGAACGCTTTCAAGAAAAAAAAATCTGTGTATTAGAATTCACCTTTGAACCTTAACTGTCCTTTATAAATTACTATAGCTTGGGGTGTTTGCTACTAGATCACACATTTTAATTGACCTACTGCTTATGACATAAATTATACGACAGAAAAAAATGGAATTTAATTACTTTAATTCTACCGAAAACTTCTATTAAACAACCTTTAATTCTACGTCACATTTTGTAAAAAGTAGCCAAGCCTTCTCCCTGGCATCATCAGACGCAATCTTGCAATTAAAAGTTAGGGAGGATGAGCCGAATGATTTTTTGTCAAATATTAAAACCCATTATATCAGAACTATTCAACAAAAATCTACCGAAAGCTTAAACGTACTCTGATTTTTTTCCTTTTTTGTTTGCTGAGCAAATACGATCAACATGTTTTGGCTTTTTTAGGACAAAAACGGCACCAAAAGTGTGGGCTTCTATATCGATTCCGATTTCGTTATGGGTCAAGTACGTTGTATGTTTTGTACCCCTCACCTAATTTTGGATAAGTGGGCCCGTATTTACGCATAATCTTTGTAAATATTTTCTGAGGACGCCGTTAGATAAACGGAGCAGTTGTGTCGCAACTACACGGAACTCCTAATTTTAGGCTACTTTTACTTTCGCGCTTACGAAATCGAATATTGATAGCAAGTGCGTTGACAAGTGGTTCGGAATGCGTAGTACAGTTTCACATCTTCTCAGTCAACTCTGTTTAACCTGGGCTAGCTTTCCAGCTAAACGCATGCTTAAAAACATATCGACACGAGTGCATCCCGTTATTAAGGTGTTTTTACAATCGTACGAGACAGGCTTGAAGAACGAATGAATTGCACACAGTTACTGGGCTACTATCAAGCACGGTAGCTGTTCACTCTACTCCTAGAGCACTAGCTTGTTCGCTGTAGTCGACCTAGCTGCTCCCAGATTTGCCCGGATTCCCTACTGACGGATACCCCGAGTTTCCTCAGGTGGCTCTGAGAGCGTTGTGCCAATGCCACCAGTAGTCTCTCGCTGCACATACATTGTTTTTATTATTGTTTTGGGTTGGGGGGCTAGAAGCAAGTGTCCGCATGTTTTGGAGGTTTCAAGTCTGGGAAATGAGTCACATCAAAATTATTCATCTCTAAGCAGTGTGGAAGGACCCATCATTAATGATGGAAACGGCTGTTTCAAGCGATCGAAGTGTCGTGGACACGCTTTCTGACGTTGGCGATGAGATAGTGGACATTCAAGAAGTAACAAACATTCGCGCCTTTACTTTTTACATTGTCATGTTACTTTTTCTGAAATCTGTAGATCGGTGACGTAATGGAATACATTCCACCAAATGTGTACAGCACGTCTGCTGTCTTAAATTATTGCCAACGAAAAATGGTTGTTCCCTATTTACGAGCTTTAAGTATCCTCGGACTTCGACCGCTTTTCGCCGACACCACAGACATTTCGCTCTTTCGGAGTTTTCTCAACAAAGCCCATGTTTTGGCCGTAGCAAGTTTCATGATCGTTGGTTACGTCCTGCAGTGGTTTACCTGCTATAGGTATTACCACCTTTTCGCTGTCTATTTTTTTAGGAAAAATTTTATATGATTTAGGCGAGATCGTGGGTTAGCCTACGTCCTTATGACAAAGACTTCCAGTTATTCCGCGCGGGAAAGCGCCGACGACGCACTTTGCCAAGGCTCTGTTTTCTTGTGTTACGTTTGTCCCAGTCTTTTACATTTATCCGCCTTTTTATATATGGTCTATTTATTTCGCGTTACCGATAACGAGCATTTACAAACTTTAACCGAAAAAGTAAGCCCCATATCACCAACCGCAAGCATTATTTTTATTCTTGACGCCACCTCTGTTGTAGGTCTTCCTGCTCAGCTCCAGTTCACACACTTCCAGTGCTTCTCAACGAAGTCTTCTGAGGCATTTACGGCGCCTTATTGCACTGGCTTTAGCCTGGCTTTTGCTAACCCTCACAGTTCAACTAGTTATCGTACTAGGAGGCAAAGTTCGGTTCACCGTCCAAATTCCTCACATGTAAATACCTTTAACTCATATTTTTACTTTGCATTGAAAAATAAGGAAAAATTTAGAGTAATATGAAAAGGCGACTAATCTCGCAGTTGAATATTTTAGTTCGCCGGGCGTGCAACGTACATTAGTAGGCATTATGGTAGCGTCAACCTTATGGCAAGATTTAGTCCAAGGCGTTATCATCACCAATTACTGCCTGGAATGTCAGTTGTTGACTTCTTATTTGCATATTGTCCGCGCGCGCGTTCCTGAAAAGTCCATGTCACTTCAAGACGGAATGAAGGTCTGTAAATTATTTTCTAAGTCTTAAAACATGAAGGTTCTTCTGTCTATACGTACAAGTATTAAATGTGTAGTACGCCACGTATTAAAGTAATTCACATACTTTTTTCATTATTTATTTGTCAGTTAGTTTTAAGATAAAGTGAAATAGTTCAGTATACCTTAGTTTAGCTACAGCTTAATATGAAAATTAAATTCATTTACAAGAGTTTTTTCGTACATTTCGTTCCGTAAATATTGGACTCAATAGTAATAGAACCAAGCAAGCCTTCTTATGTGTAGTTTCGTTTAGGCCTGAGTTCTGTCATAAAACATTTTTTTTTGTACTCTTGCAGGAACTTGTTGAGTTCCAGAAACTGCTCAAATATCTTAATCAATCTCTGTCTTCCGGTGCGACTGTACTCTTGCTGGTGGCTGTGTACCGCGTGGTGTCCTCTCTCTTCTGGATTGGCACAATGAATTTATGGGACCGGGGTGTATCTCCCAGTTCCGTCGCTACTGTATTACTAGCCTTGCAGTGGAGCGTGTTAGCTTTAGCTCCACTTATCCAAGCTACGTTACTGACTTCTGCCGCGCGTTCGCTTCCGAGGTTGGCGCAACAAGTCCGGGTGCGTCCGTTTGGCTTCCAGGATACCAGTCAGGAAGACCTGGATTCCTTTGTATTACTTCTTTCGTCGTTCGACATGAAAGCTACGTTAATCCAAGTACCTGTCCATGGGGCAATGCTTTGTTTAACTTTCTTTATAGCAGCATTATGGCTTCTGGTGCAAGCACATATTCCTTCATAACCACGAATGGAAAAAGAAAGTATTTACACCTGTTGGCCCTTGTGATATATATTACAGCTCATCTTGGAAATGTTGTGTTTATTCACGCGTAATGAATTATTTTCTTTTTTTTTACATGTTCTTCTTTAATTTCTTTAACTTTCGTGACAACACGGCATCCAAATCCGAATCGCTGTCGTCGGAAGATGAATCGGAGTTGGATTTGCGTTTCGATTTTTTGTGAGTTTTCGATTTCTTTTTCTTTGATTTTTTATGTTTTTCCTTTTTCGTTTTTTTATTACGAGACTTGCTCGTGGCTTCGACCCATTCCTCCTCTTCCGGCTCATTCTTCCGATCTCTGCTTAAAACAACGCCAGACGACGACGCGAGGACTGGATTAATCGACGCCGTGTTCAGTTTCGAAGGTACTTTCGGCCCATAAGCGTCCGTTGGAACATCGTCGATGACTGGAGTTTTCTCACGTGACAGCGTTGGGGGGTTTATTAGGTCTAAGTTTGCGAAAATGTTCGGTTTGGATTGGGTAGCGGGTGTAGGTTTCGGACTTGGCTTCGAACTTGTTTCTTGTGCGGACTCAACCTTCGTGGGTTCTCCTTTCTCGTCCTCAGATTCATCTTCAAAAATGGCCTTAAAAAGATCCATTGGGGGTCGTTGTTCTTTCTCCTCTTGTTGGTCCATGCTTTCATCTTCAAAGGTTTCCTGAGTAGTTAAAGACTGAGCAGTAGCAGATTGCTCAATATTTTGCGGCTGGATTTCGTTCTGGTTGCCATTTTGTTGTGTTGCAGCAAACGGCTGAGAGGGTAAATCTTCGGCCGTAATAGTCTTGGGTGGTTCTATGGCCTGAAGAGAAGGTTTGGAATTTATGTTCAGGTTATCCGGGGAGTCCACGCTGAGGAAATCAAATATCGAGTATTTGTCTCGCTTGGTGGGTCGGTTTGGTCGCTTTTTCATGTCCGCCAATCTAAAAATTACAAATAAGTGATTGGAGAATGCCCCAGAAGCTAATACGTCGAAAAATCGACGCCGTTCGTCTTGAAACTTAAATAGATGTTTAAGTTTGGTCATTCCAAATATCCAGAAGCAAGTTTGTGATCTTAATTAGGTGAGAATGAGTTAAGATACAAGTAGTTGCATGGCACGTTAGTCTGAAATGATTTTTAAGTGCAAAAATAATTACTCAGGAAAAGGGTTAGGAACGTTGAAGCGGATGCACAGCATTCTATCTGGATGCCACTCGCTGGTTTCTCGGGTCATTTTGCCATAGAGCTTCATGCAAGCTGCGTTTTTCCGTTCATCACCCGGCTCCATCCTTTTTGGGAACATCTCTTTCACCTGATGAACCGTCTACAAACAAGGAATTGAAAAAGACTTTTAAAAACAAGAAATTAAGAAAAAATAACGAAAAGTTAATGAACCAACTGGGTCGAAAACGCCGAGCCCGCCAGGTACGTTCTCCTCAACTTGGCCACCCGAAACGAACCGATTCCCAATGGCACCCTTCATGGGCTTAAATAACATGCTTGCTCGATCAAATTCATTAATTTCACGGCTTTTCTCCCACTCCGTCATATTCAGCGGCTGCAACAAACCAAACTCGTCTAAATTGTTACAGGTAAATCAGTAAATTCTTTTTAAACTGAAGAACAAACGTATAATCGTAAAAACTCAAGTAGTTCTACAACTTAAAACCTCTGTCAAAATAAAAAATTTACAAAAAGGCCTAAGTTTGAGCAGAACTTCGTTATGACGTAATGATGTTTTTACCTTTCTTTCCCAGGCGTGTTAAAACCATATACGCTTCGTAACGTTCTTGTTTCGGCGGATCTTTAGTAAACGGCTTGAATCTTTCAGGATCTCGGCTCAGATTGTCTTGAATCTCTTTGTTTAACGTTTCGATTTTTGCTAGCGTTTCTGCGTCGTGTACCTTTTCGATGATTTTGGGTGGTTCGGGAGGAGCTTGAGCTGCTTTGGCGATAACAATGGCTTTGAGTTCAGCTTGTGTCTTAAGCAAAGCTCCTCGATCCGTCGCTTTTAATTTAGCACTGGACGGTTTCTGGCTTTGGATTTCCCGCAACGGATAGTACAATTCGGGTGGAATATCCCAGCGCGATTTAGAAGCTTTGTGAAAGGGCGCGAAGTTATGTGGTAAAGAGGGCGGGGGATAGACTTTGAACACGGGTGGTCTCTCCTTCGCGGGCTCGAAACCTTCCACATACGGAGAATCGTAAGTCAACGCAGGCATTTCTTTGCGTTTCTTTTCAGGTGGGCCACCTAACACGAAATCGTACCGCGACATGTCGTCTTTGGCGTAAATGTCTTCATCTTCGTTCTCAAAGGCTCCTACACCAAACGCCTATAAACAAGTCGTTATTGAGTTTTTATTTGGCAATGAGCTCTCTAATTGAGTTTTCGTACTTGTCCAGCAATGCGCAGACGCTTATTTTTGTCTGTAATACTCAAAGTAGGTTCAAATAATAGTTTCTTTTTCTCGTTCTTGTTAGCCAACTCGGGAGCCAAGCCCACATAACCCAAGCCGAAACTGTTTTCCTTGGGTTTTACCAAAAAGGGCGGAATATCGTCAGGGGCGTAAAGGATTTGCGCATCTAATTCGATGTCATCTTCTGATTCCTCTTCAGATTCTCCTATTTCGTCTTGACTACTGCGGGATGCTAACTCCGGAGGGAGTAAACAGCCGTAAACTTTAGTATTGGCCATCTTTTTTGCACGAGCTTTCTTTTCTCGCTGGGTTATACGCTCGCCTACACCTTGCCCTGGTCTCCAACCCATTACACGTAACAAACGAACTCCAATGGTTTCTCTGTATTAATAATCCAAAAAGGAAAATGTTCGGTTCAGCAATTGCAAACTCGACAAAAATTCAGAAGTATATTGACGAGATGAAAACTATGGACTGTAAACCATTTAAACAGTGAACCACTCTAGTTTAGGCAAGTCTTGCAAGCGCTCGTTCAAGATCTCTGTCACAGCGCAATTTCTGCTGCACATTACTGATGTTTCATAATGTTTGTTCTGGTAACACGACGTAAGAATATTACATACTTTCCGTAACACTAGAAGGCTTACAACTTTGAAACTGATGCAGTAACACAAAACAAACTTAGTGTTTTTAAGGGAAAACGTTACTGAACTCGCTTAAGTTACATTATGGACAGAAATTGTAGTAAAAATTACACTTACTTCACTGGACGCAGTAAGTCGTGCAAAACAGGGACGCCCGGTATTGTGCCAGTACTATCTAAAGGACGTCTTTTCTTGGTTGCCTTATCTCGAAAGTCCTCTGTAGGCCTAAGAACTTGGGGCGCAATTCCAAATATCCCACGATCCTTTAAAAGCACACTTTACACAAAAGAACTTATGTGAAAATGTCTAAGATTTACTTCGTCATCCATGTAATCTTCGGGTCTCCTAACGCCTCCATCGCCCCGTTTATCACGAGAGGACTTGAAAGTTGAAGGAGCCCACCCTTCTTTGGAGCCGACCGTATTGAAGTAACCGGCAGAAAAGCCGCCAGTGAAGGCTCCGTGGAATCTTCGTCGACCTTGCTCATCTGTCGCAACTTCATCTTCGATTCTTAGGGGCTTTTTGCGCACTACGTCGTCTGAAACACAAGCCAGAATTTTTGTATGTATAAAACAGCGTGTACTACAGGTACTAACGTATATAGACTGATTATTCACAGAAAAAAAAGTAATTTTATTGACACGAAGTTGTTACCTTCTTTAATAGGATCAAGCTCTGTGCCGAAAAAAGTAAACTGTTGATCTTCTTCTTCAAAGTACATTACGACTTATGCTATTTCAGCGCATTTCAAAGTAAACAGATCAAAACAACAAACAAGCATGTTTTTCCACAGAGTTAGTATAGAGATGAAAAGTAATGACTTGCGGTTGTTCAGGCAAGTCACAGAAAAATATGTTAAAGGAAGTCTTTAAAGCCAGAATCCATGGCTGATTGGTTTTTGGAAGTTAAGTCCACGTTAATTGGCTGTAAGGTGGCCGTGGGTGGATACAAGCGGCCAGCAGGTTACCATAGAGATAGTATACACTCTGTATTAGCTCCTGATGTTTCTCTTTACAGCAAGGCGGGGCATTATTCTAAGAGGGGCGAGCCTGGATGCAAAAGAACCTGGGACACTTGGTCCGTAAGGGAACCGACTTTGGTTGTCTCTGTTTACTCATTGTTATTCCATGGAATTTACGCTGAGCTAAACGCAGGACGAAGTGTCTAGGGGCATTACTTTAAAGTTTTAGTCCCATCTTGTCCTCCGTAAGGAATCTGTAGCAGAAATCGCCGAAGAGCTTACTTTCTACTTATGCTTATGAAGACTCGTTAAGAAGTTACTTTTCTACAATACTACATTTCATTTACTAGTGTATGGAAAACGGAGAGTGGCGTTGTCCTAGTTTAATGCTTTACGGACAGAATTATGAAAGAGCTGAAATTCTGCGAAGAAAGTTCATCAACGTACTGTGCATACTTAAAATAATAAAAAAAACTCTCAAGTAGGATAGATACTGTAAGGGGGATAGATACTGTGAGTCCTGTCAGGCACCGATGACAAAAGAAAAATCTTAATCAAAACCTTTCTCTGTTAATTCGTTATACATTTTTAAACCGTTCTGTATTTGTAACTATCCTATATAGTAAAAACTTACTATAATGGATATCGATTGTTACAGGCATGTATAAAATAAGCATATAGTAATTTTCAAAATAAATTGGGAAACTAAAAATGGTACTTCAAGCTTTGACTTTTTGAAACGCTTGGGCTGGATATTAGAAATCCCCTGAACCCGATGGATACGGAAAACTAGTTCGCGGTTCAGAATTGTTGCTTATTTCGTCTGTTGTATTACATCCTTTAGTAGCGCTTCTTTAAACGGGCAAAATTTGTTTTTGGCGGTGGATGAATAATTTGGACTTGTAACATGTATATTAGCTTAACAAATTACTTTTCATATAGTCTTTACAGTTCACTCTTTTCGTTTCAGGGAGGACGATCAAACCCAAAACTTCCCTTTGCCTCGCACATATCGTGGCCGTGCGTCTGCCGCATTTGAGGAGCGAACTATGGCCATGCTCTCACCCATTACTCGTCCGGATAATCTGAGCGATTCTTCTTTCACCGGACTAGATAAGTCCATAAAGTTGTTGGATAATGACATTCGTCGTACGCCTAGGCTTGCTCTGTCACGTGAAGCACAATTAAACCGTCGGAGCTTCCGGAGGCAATCCATCTTAGAAGGTATTTCATAACATCCTATAACAAACAGTTGTTATGCGTATTAACTCTCCTTTTTCTGGTTTAGACGCTACAGTGTCTCTTCCCGTCGTGCCACAACAGACTTCTCGTCTGTCGGAAATCCCGTTTGCGAGCGACAACACATTTGCGTTTGCACGGCCTTTGGCTGGGACACGGATCCCTGAAGAAGAAATGGTATTAGGCGAAGAGAATCCTAGTTTTCAAGGTAAAAAGTCTACCCGCCATCATTTTTATCGTACTGAAATATTAAGCGATTTTCTTATAGCCACTGAGTACCTATTCCGCGAGTTTCTGACCGCCTCACAAGAGCGTCCATCGGAGCATCAGACTTTTAACTTACTGTCGGTTTATGAGGGAATGCTAACGGGCCACGTTGACAGCTTGCGAAACGTCCTTAAAAATGCGCCCCAAGGACACCCCAAGCTGGATTCCGCCAGCAAAGTATTGTGCCATATCATGAACTTAATTTTTTATTCCATTTGTATTCATAGTTGGAAAGCTTTCTTCGCCTGGAAAGGGACACGTGGCGTTTGGTTGGTTCTCTGTACCAAGACCGCATGAATACTCAGGACGTCGACATGGAAGAGGATGAAGAATTCATATTAGCTGACTTAGAAGGTAGTGAAGCCAGTGACAAGGTCGTTATTCAGAAATTATACGAGCGTGATGCAAGCATTCGACAAGTTAGTTTCGATTGTCCTAGTCAGAAAGGCAAAATAATTTATTTACTATTTTTCATCGAAGATGCAAGTTATAGTCGACTGGCTAGAACGAAGCGCGGGAGATTTGTATGGAGATACGTTCTACGACAAGGTGGAGTACTTTAACGAGCCTTCGGCTGGCTGGGAAAATACGTTGAGATTCTTGAAGGTATTAATTGCGGCTATTAACTTCTTAATTTTTTCGTTCGGATTAAACATTTTACCGTTTATTCATACATATTCAGAATAAATCACAAGGACTTGGGTCAGCCACGGATCGAAATCTAGTGACGGAATTAGACCCAGATGCACCGTTTAGACAAAAGAAACCGTTACACGACTTGGATGAGGTAAGGAAAAATGGCTAATTGCTACAACCTGGGTCCGAAACTATTGATTAAAGCTAAGAAACTCCAGATTTCGTTGAATTGAATAAGTTGAAATATGGCTTTTAGGAAGATGAACACCGATTACTCCGCTGCGTTTTCGCATTGTTGCGTTGTGGACAACTGGAAGAAGCTCAGTTACTGTGCCATCGCAGTGGCCAAAGCTGGCGAGCTGCTATGTTTGAAGGCTGGAGACCGTATCACGATCCCAACCGCGAAACTGCTGCTTTGCCCTTAGGCGAGAAACTGCCCGTAGAGGGAAACTTGTACCGGTACGTGCATTTATTTTATTTTTTACTTTTTTTTAATCGTAAAATATAGGGAGGCGAACTCTACTCATATTTATTAATTTTTATTTTCCTTTTGATCGATATTTTTCTCTATTTAATGATATGTTTAAAACCATACATTTTGAAACTTCGTTTTGGTTGTTACAAATCAGTTGATTTGGATTAAGTTAACTTATGTTATTATTTTTTTTTTTTCGTTTTAATCATTGTTGTATTTTTCACTCTTCTACTGATTTAATTGGTTGTGTATATCACAGTGACGTTTGGAAGGCTGTGGCGTATGCAGCATGTTCATCTACAAATCCTAGTTTGCCTTTGTACGAGAAAGCGGCTTTGGGTTCATTTTGTGGTCACTTGGATGCAATTCTGCCTGCTTGTGAATCGTGGGAAGATGCATTATGGGCAAATGTGAAAGTGGCAATTGATACAAAAGTGGAAAAGAAGCTGCGGAATCATCACCGACACAGCAAAGGGCATACCTGGGAAGACAGACCGTTGGAAGAATTGCCTGCGGATTACTGGCAACATGAGTATAATAAGACTTTTGAAATCTCGTGCGATAAGTTCAGTGGCATTTTGTGTGTTTCTAGTTGTTCTTTGGAACAAATCATATCTGGTTTGACTGCCTCTTCGCAGTCTGCAGTGCGTACTGCCGGTGTCCACCCTTTTAGGGTCATTCAGAGTCATGTTATTCTGGACGATGTAGACGGAATGCTCGAAACAATGGCCTCTTGGACGGCAAATGGACTCCGAGACTTACCTGACGTGGATGATGTCACGTATCCCCATTTACTACGAGCCATGGCACACATTGTTCTCTGTTTTCAACAGATGGGCAAACTGACTAAGGATGAAGCTGCTACAGCTATTATGGAATCATACGTCAAGGTACAAAACTTTGTGAATTCTGTATCGTAGGTTTAGATTAAAATTACACACGGACTTCACTCGGATATAAGGAATCCGTTTTATAAAATGTAAGTTTGACTTCCGTTCATTAATCAGAGTGTAACTGAATTAATTGGGATTTGTTAAAAAGGGATTTTTAATTTGTTTATTTTTGAGTGTTTGAGAAGGGGTTGTTGATGAATAGCGGTTTTTAAATACTTAGTCCGAAGTTCTTAGCTTGTTTGATACATTAATATTCATTTGCGTTATGTAACATACGTGTTTTGTATTCGCAGTACTTGGCTGAAGTTCCCTACTTGGAATTAGTCGCTTCTTACGTGGCTCATTTGCCAGCTGATATGCAAGTGTCCATTTATGCTCAGTTTTTGGGAAGTTTGGGTCCTGAATCGGAAACAGAAACTGACAAGAAGTATTGTTTAACGTTGGCGGATGAAGCTGGTTTGGATGTTGCAGCGATCGCCAAATCCTTGGTGGAATTTATCAGGTTAGTTTCTTTGACGTAGTTCTAATTCCAGAGAAAAAAAAATAGAGAAAAACAGAACAAAAGATCTTTTTTTTAGAGAAAAAGGCAAAACACGAAATAAATAAATAAAATTTTGTTTGAAGGGGTTTGCCCGATCCCGAAGATGCGAGTCAGAATGAGCCGCGCAAGTCGACTTCGTTGGACGATAAGAAGATCGCTAGCTTAGATTGGCTTCTGATATATCCCGAACACCGCGAAGTAGCATTGTCCCAAGCCCACGCCTACGTGCGGTATTGCATTGGCGTGGGAAAACTGGAAGCTGCTCAAACCGCCTTCAACAAGGTTAAATAGCCTTACCTTTCTTATTATTATAATTCTTTGTTGACAAAATATGTTGTTTCTTGTACATCTGTCCACTAGATACCGGCTGATTCCGTGGGATTAATTATGACCCAGTGGAAAGCTCAAACAGATTCTACGGACTTACCTGCCAGTGTCCAAAATACTATCAAAGAACACCTATGTTTGAAAAGCTACTTAGTAAGTGACAAAATTATGATAGCAAATTTATTTTTTCTTTATTAACCTCTTCTTTATTATCTTTATTCTATTCTTTATTAACGTTTTCTTTATTTGCTTTATGGGTTTAAGTATTTAAGATAAAATTTTAGATAGTAGGAGTAAACTTACTAGCACAAAATTGAATAGCAGAAGAGAGCCGAATAGTACAGTATAACTATCGTAGTATGCTTTTAAAGAACATCTTATTTTAAAAGTATATATATATATATATCAGAGAGAGAGAGAGAGAGAGAGAGAGAGAGAGAGAGAGAGAGAGAGAGAGAGAGAGAGAGAGAGAGAGAGAGAGAGAGAGAGAGAATTGTGAAATTGTTACGCGGTTTTGTCTATCGAGTAATATATTTATATATTAGTATATTAATAATAGTATATTTTTGCGCAAACAATACCAATGTGGGGAAAAAAAGGAAAGAAAGCTGTAACTGAAATTTGATTAAAAGAGATTTTTGTGGACGATTGTTACTTCTAAAAATGTGTTAAAAGTATTTATGTATGCGGCGTTAAATTAAATAGTGATAAAGTTTTTATATGTAAATGTTAAGTAGATGATATTTTGCGCGTTTTACTCTATTTATAACTTAAGTGGAAAAAGAGCAATGTGAAAGATATTCAATGGACAATTTCTACGACGTGTTACAAGTTAGTGTTTTCTTGTTTTGTTTTTTCTCTTTCTTTTTCGTAGGAAGCACAAGCCTTTTTCAATGACTGGTTCACTCACTTTCACCATAATAAGCCTGCTGTGCCATCAACAGCTATGGATAGCAAATCCGAAAAAGGCCTAGGGCGCGCTGGAGCACAAGTAAGCTTTACAGAAAAGTTAGCGCGGGAGCACCGGGAAAAGCAATACCATGCAGATTTGAATCGCTGGAAGGCTGCGTTGAGTATCATTACCGAGGTAAGTTTGGACCTTGACTTGGCTCATGGACGTCTGTTGGCTTGGTGTCTTCCACTCTGGATTTTCCCTTTGGTTGTCTTTTAGAAAACAGTGGAGAAGTTATACAACGTTTTGCTCTTCCCGGATGGTGGTTGGTTAGTGGATCCCGAAAATACCCAAGATGAAGAACGGGCGCGACAGTTAGTGCTACTGAGGGAGCGTTGTATACCGCAGGTAAGGAAGGGTATTTGTATTGGTTTTGAAGGGGTAGAGAAGGCTTTTGGCTGAGGACCTTTTATGATTATGGTATTGTTTTTGTTTTCCTCCTCCGTGGCTTGCCTGCATCAGGTCACTAACCTATTGTGTACGGTCTTGCTGAGTACGGAGCAATGGAAGGAATGTTTACGTCTTGCCGATCTCGTTGCCGCAGAACTTCCCAGTCTTTACAAAGTCTTCGGTCCTGAAGAATTGGCTCATTTGTTAAGCAACTTGAGTCAAGCATACGTGGCTGTCTTAGACCAAGGCCAAGAGTGGTGAACGATTATCAAGTGTTAACAATTCATTTCTTTCCTGTACTTTGGTTTATTGAAAAGTTACTACATTGACGTCAGTTTTTTGCTTTCGAAGTGCCATTTTCCTTTCGTTTAAAAGACAAAAGTCGTGTCTGTTGTTTGATTAGGCACCAAGGACCGTGAACTCCAAAGGTAACTGTACGTTTACGCCTTAGCTGGTTTCGTGAAAGTTAGCGATAGTAATTTGCAAGTTGAGAGCGTAAGCCCGTTCTAACAACTATTGAAAAAAGGGTACGATAACAAGCGGGCAGTAGTCTGTAACTCTGTCCGTTACTTTGCGGACTGTTGGTGTTTCGATTTCTAACCCCTCAACGTTTCTTCGTTTACGTGAAGAACACTCGTCACGGAAGCGGTAGTCGCTTAGTACGGCCAAAAGGCCGTAGGGTTGTTGGTGGATAATGAAACTTCGGTGCTAAGCTCGGTTGTCATATTTTTTGTTTTATGGCTTTATTAGCTTAGCTTACGCGTGAACTTATGAAGCAAATGAACGAAAGCAGTGCCTTAACAAAATACAACTATTTTTTGACATCCTGCAATAAGTATGGAACTTATTTCTGGCGCTTTTAACTTTTTATTGTAGTTTTTTTATGAACAATATATCTGCTTGTTATCCGTCGAGGAGACGCGATATTGTTTTAATTTTTCGCGGTCTGCCAGATGTCACCCGATGCATGAACGTAACTATCATCCGCGTACAAGGCCGCACTCAGGAGGGGGTAGAGGGTTGCCCCCTCCCTGTCTTACAACGTAAATGCTTGTGCATTTACGTTATAAGGCAAAATGCTTTTGCATTTATACTATAGACCCAGAAAAAAAATCAATCAAATCGAAAATAGGTGAAACGCGTGCCAGCAGCCTTTGTTGCTTACGGGAAGCAGCCGTGGAAACAGCTTTCGGAATTTCGAACTTGTTTCTTAGAAGCTATGAAAATCTAATGTGGGTGCTTAAGTCTCAGAAATAAAAAGAAGCAAAAATGGCATCATATGCACTTTACGTATAAAAAAAGAATGGTTGCATTTATCGGCTCTTTTTTTAAGTTCCATGTGAATTATGGTTTTTATGCGATCGATTTTAAACGTGTTACAGAAAATCTGCAGGAAGGTCTTTAAAAGTCTGGAGTTGGTATCTACCTCATTTCCGTAAAAAGTCGCTATTTTTTATATTGTTGATACAAATGTTTCTCATGCATCCATCATGTCACCCCAGGGCTTTCTGTTCTTCGTGTCAAATTACTTTCAATTATTACTGTCAAAGCTTTGTATTTGTTAGTTCTGTACCTTTTACATGACTTAAAAACTTTTCCTATTCAACTTTTGGAGACCTACAGTAACAGAAAATGAATCAAGTGGACCCATTTCTTCTAAAGAAAGCTGCGAAGTTAGATTCTCTTTAATTTTTCACTTAGTGTTTGTTCTTTTAATGTGAAATATAGTCTATGTTTGCGACGACGATGACTTTTTTATAGGCGCAAGGGATCTGTTATTCGAATGCTACGATTTGTGTTACATTAGCATCGTAATCCAATTGACCCGAGTCTCTTCCACTCATTTTAAGTATTTGAAAAATCAGTACTTATAAAAGTACTAGAAAATATCAGTACTTACTAAAGTAAAGGCTAACTGCACTCTATGTATCTAAATCATTTTTTTTGTGAGACCGTTGGAAATGATATGGTAATACCCGCGAAAAGAGGCTTTTTCCAAATCAGCAACTGTGTGAGCTCAATTCATTCCCGATACAATTTTTATCGTCCCAAACCTTATGATACAGCTGCGTATTTATTAACAAAGTTCTCGTCGAAACACATCGTTCAGGCATAAAGTGTCACTGTGTTTGACATAACCGGGAGGTTTTCCCTATCAATGTTGCAAAAGTGTACAAGTTACCACCCAATGTACGCCATTCGTAATTATGTGCACCCTCGCCTTGGTGTTCTATAATTCACCCCTCCCTTTCTTAGCATGTTCTCTTCTTAGACCAGTTCGGTTCCTATTTTACCTAGAACAATAGAACTAGCGTTCTAGATTTTTCCTTGTTGCGACACTGTTTGCGTGAATTTCTTTGCGGAAATGACCGCGTAGCATTCTATTATTATCAATGGCGTACCCCGAAGGGAAATAGCGTGAAGAAGCACTAGAGTTTTTCCCCGTTCTCAAAATGATAAACAGAATATTTTCTGCAATTGGATTGGACTGGCACAATTTATTAGCTAGCGTGTGTTGGTTGTCCAAATTGTGCTGCTAACTGTAAAAAGTAATAATAAATCCGAGTAAGTGAAAATTTTAAAATATACGTAGCACATTGATGAAAATCTAGAACAGAGCGGGGTTAAATTTTGTTTATAGTTTCGGTACTAATACTTTCCTCTAAATAACAACAGTTTTACGTTCCACATTTTTGGAGTACATAATTGTAAACACACTGATTCGCCAAGAATGCAAATAAGCGTAAATGAAAATAATCGTAAACAATAAAAATCATAAATCATATAAATAATCTAGATATAGACGTTCATATAGATACTGTCCATCCTTAATAAAAAAGGAAACCTGTTTGTGAGATTCTGCAGTAAGGCGGTAACTAATTATTTCTGTCGTAAAAAAATAGTTTGAATATTTTAACAAATACTTCCTTGACTTCTATATTATTTTTTAATTCAGCTAAAATCTTTATAGGCTGAAGAGCTAATATTCAACTCCAAGTGTTGAAGAAATTGACCTAAAGTAGTTATATCGTGTCTCGCAGTTCAGCAGAGGATTCACATCTCGCGCCAGTTTGTCGAAGTATCCGGACGGATCTGGCACCTGGTGGCTAAGGGCTAGAACTACAAAGGGAAACATAATAGACCGACAATAAAGCGGGTTGTTGTCTGTGTATTGGTCACTTCAGCGGAGGACGGGACGATGGCGGTTGTTTGTGCGGACCTTTATCGTGTCGGCCGGCTCACTCGAACACTTTTATTTGTGCTTTTATACTCCGTGTTTCCCGAAACAGTGCACACCAATCGTGTGAATGCCAGAACTCGGCCGCAAAACGCCACAGATTCCGTGTTTCCCTTACAAGAAGGCTATAATTGTACGGTGAAATTGAAGTGGTCTGAACCGGCGCTCAGAACCTCCACTACTCTTCCTCTTCATCTGACTAATCACAATAACAGTACCCAAAATGCCAGTGGACGCTGGGCCCTGTCCACCTCTCCCGCCTGTGAGGAGCCTCATTTGTGGGCCATGGACACGAATCGTGCAACCACTCTCGATTTTCTTTATCAGACTAACTTGTGCGACTTATTGATGGCCCGTAATCCTAATTCCCAATTGAAATATTCACCCGTTATTTACGTGTGCATCGCCGAATCCGCGCAGAATCACTGGACGTGGAAATTTACGGGTATCAAAGCTTTAGTTCAACCCGTTGACACCAATCAAACCGATCCGCCTCTTCTCAGCAATAAGCCAATCAGGTAAAAGCGTTCTTTCATTATTTCAAGCTGCTCAGTGCACTTCCCAATAAAGAAATAAACATATTAACATAATAGCGAAAGGGAAATCCACGTACTCCAAAGCATATCATTTGTAAAGGAAAAAAATCGTGAACTGTACCTGAAAGCGTAAAATTCGGCTTTGGGGAGCTGACATAAATCTTTTATCAGATAAGATTTAATTCTATTACGGAGGTGGAAAACCAGTTATAAAGCTTGACCTAATCTATTAGAGTAATAATAAATCGAAATCTCGCGAGCGAATTGTCGCCGTAATCTTTTATCGACCTGCTTTTTCCCGAGATTGCGCAACAGCCTAATTGTCTTCCTTTTTCTTTGGACATTTTTTCGGGAACGGTTACCTAAACTTCGTCAATGCCTCGTCACCGTTTCTTATTTACTTGGCGCGACCGTGATGATGAGGTGCGAACCGAAAGATTTTGTGACGTAATTTGGACAGGAAAATTTTAAAAAGATTATTTTTTTCCTTGGGTTGATTGAATGAAGTCCTTTGCAGCACAGAGTTGTCTCATTGGGGTCCATGTGTGATGCAAAACAGCTCAGCGAAATTCTTGTTTGGCACAGAAGATGAGCAATGTTCATTGACCTCTCGCGCTTAGGGTTCTGCGCATTTTGTGACAAACAGCCAAAGTCTCACATGGGGTGGCTAACCCTCTTATTTTGAAAGGAAACCTCTAGAAGAAGAGCTAAGCTAAAAGAGAGAACCTTACGTAAAACCAGAAAAGAGAGACTTTGGATGTTATAAGAATGAACTTTTCATTTTAAAGAGTTGCGAAAAATGCGTACAAAGCGGGCGGTCTTTCTAGATGTTGAAAATTTAATGCTTGGAAATGTTTTTTGAGACGCAGGAAAGAAACATCAGCAAAGAAGCGTCCTCGCCCCTATAGGTCTCGCTTTACGCAATGAATCTTTCAACCAGGCTTGAACGTAAGTTCGAAAAAAAGGATTTCAGCGAAGTCCAACTCCTTTCATTCCGTTAAATACATTTTTATACAAATTGGCATCTATCTACAGTTGTTTTCAATTGTTGAAGAGCACTGAACATCGCTCATTACTGAATAAATTTTTCATTGTATCTCGAAAACATGAGGTTCTCAATGACATCCACAGTGATTCTTCAAGTGAGTAACCGTGTGCAAAGGTGCGATATTAATACTTCAAAACGCAGGTCTTCATATTTTGGCCAGACTTCGCTGCAGACTTATTATTTGGAAACAAATCAAAGTTCATAAAGGACTCATTGAGCTATTCGTTTCCATTAGCTACATTCTTAGAAGCTTAAAGTGAAGGCAGTCAATAACAAGTTACATCCTATTTTCCCTTATTTACCCTAATTAGCATATTTCAACTTTTGCTTCTTTCTTTCCACATGCAAATCCATTAGCGTTAAAATCAAATACCTTTCCAAGCTCATCTCAATCAGTTGATGCCGAACCAAGTTCAACTCGCTTACAAAAAGGAGTTGTCGGACTTGATCAATTCCACAACGAACCAATAAATAGGCTTAATCCTTACTAAAGTGCAAATCAACTCCAATTCCATACAAGGCTGTTTTCAACAAATTATTGTTGTTTCGTCGGCGTATTGCTCAGACGAATCTGCTACAGTGGGCATGCACAATAGCACGTAACACTATGCTACCTTTTTGCTAACTCAACTGAATCTATTTACATTTCACTGTTTGGGTTTTTCGAAAATTGTATAATTATGATGCGAAGAAACGTTCGGCACTAGAAGTCTCGTAGCACGCATCTTTAACGCCTTAACGCCGTTGTTTTCGAAATCGAATTTCTGTAGTTTCTCCTAATGCACACTATTGAAACTCTCATAGATCGTCGTAGAGCGCACAAGTCGAGTTCTCAATCATACATAGACACGCAGTTCTCCATTTGTGCGCACTATGTTTGTCTTTCCCTGTCACTGTAACCTGCAATGAAATATGCATCAAAATCTAGCTAGAACGAGACAAAACCGCTCATAGACATCTTACACGTAGTTTTGGTTGTCGTAAATAAAAAAAATGTAACCATGCATTAAGCAAAATAATTTTTTTTTAATGATTAGGAGAAAACGGTCAAAATTTAATGTAAGTTGCCGCGCTTGACGAAGTTATTCGTCATGACACATTGCAGTGAAACAGTGCGAAAAAAACGGACAGAAAATTCCGGAAAGTTAACATAAAACTGGAGTAGATATTTAGGATGTCTTCATTAGTGCAGTACACATTGCAGAATGTAAAACAAGGCGTCACGAATAGAATGTAATGCGTAGGTTTAATTATCGTTACAGAGCTGTTACAGAATTCCTGGTACGTTCGAAATGCTATTCGTTTTCTGAGTGTACCAAGTTTTTAGTGACAGCAGTTGCGTCTGCCTATCCTTGCTTTCGATCCATTTTTGATTATTGCATACCCACTATACATTGTATTTCGTTCCTTTTTAAGCGGTACTTACCCATAGGTTTGTGTTTACATTCTATTTTACTGTTAATGGTAATGCCAACGGTTCAGTAAATTCAAACACATTGCACAAATTTCCGTTAGTTTTTCCAAAATCGACAAAAAACAGGCGTCGCGATAGAGAAAAAGGACTCAGCTGCACGGGAAATTTAGAGGATTATTTTCCAAATGTATGTAATAATGGGGATTACATTTAGCAGTCAGTTAAATATAGACATTGATGGTTGGGTTTTCCCGTAAACTGTATGAGAAAGTATTTGCACGTTTGAGAATGTGGAAGGTGTTGATTTGTTTGGTTTGGTTAAAGAGGAAACAGGCTGTTACGTCATAGCTTTTTTCTTTTTCTTTGCACTGCAAAGCCTTAGCGCTGCCAAAATGTCTATAAATAGTTTTGGTTTGTAATGATTTTTTCCATTGTGATGCTCTTTAAAAGGGTGCGAAATGCGCGCTCGGCACAACGAATTCCTGATGGAAGATTTATGATGAACCCTATGATTGCACTGCCGGAAGACACGCCTACCGCGAGTACCACCATCAGTCCGGTACCGCTAGACATCCCCGCGGCCGTTATTACGGGATTGCGTGTGGAAGAAGTGGACAAAGGAGTGAGTTATGAAGAAGGCGGAGCTTCACTTATTTTGGCTGGAGCGGAAGCCAAAATCCGACTTTTTGGTGACGATTTCTCACGTTTCTCCGAAGTGCGGTTTGTTTTAGGCTCCCGGAAACGAAACTCACCATGTGATGATTTGCCTTTTTCCGTCGGATTACCGGTAACATCTTATTATTAGCATTATTACTATTATTTGCATGTTGCACAATCTTACTTATCATACACCAAGTGAAAGGGCGTTATTTCAAATACATTTATTAGAACTAGTCTGTAGCCTCGCTTTATGTCCAGAATATGTTAAAAAGAGGTACGCTGAACGTGAGCTGTGCCGCTACAGTGTCCCAGTTTTAAAATGGACATGTCTACACAAACCCAGGATAACTCGTAGCGATATTTCTCGTTTTCGGCATGGTTTTTATATAGGCGAAACAAGTGGCTTGAAACGTTTAGATCGAGTGAAGCTTTGCAATAAGTATAAAGCGAGGCGCGGCGGTGTTCTTTTGTTTAAAATTGCGGTAAGCTTGAGGCAACCTTGATTTGTTTATATCTTTTTTAAAAGGTGGTTCCAGATGTTATGACGCCTTACACAGCGACTGTGAAAGTTCGTTTACCGACGGCGGATCAGATTTACGACGGAGATGAGGAATTGGAGCCGGGTGAAACGCGTGGGTTTCATTTATGTTCGCTGTCGCGTATTCAAGGCATCCGTCGCTGGGTGCATCAGGGCAAAGATCCTTGGCTCAAAATCAACACGTATCAACGGTTGCTACCTCTTTGGTTCCAGTGCATTTCTATTGGCATTCTATTATTATTGTCTGGCTTGTTTTCAGGCCTCAATCTGGGTAAGGGAAGGAAATATATGGGCATTTTATGAACATAATATTATTTATGCTATGTTGTAGGCTTAATGGCCCTGGATCAGACGGACTTGAAAATTTATGTGAATACAGGAACCGAGCGCGAAAAGAAATACGCCAAAGCTATCATTCCTATTCGTAATCACGGAAATTACTTACTGTGCACCCTGTTGTTGGGCAACGTCCTTGTCAATTCCACCGTCACAATTATGTTGGACGATTTGACTTCCGGAATAGTTGCTGTCATTGGGTCCACAATGGGTATTGTAATCTTTGGTGAAATCATTCCGCAAGTGAGCAAAATGAGCCCCGACTAATTCATTCGCATCCTTGACATGGCAAATGGGTTGAGAAGCTAACTTTGAACCGTGGTATTGTTTCGTTGTTTTTAGGCAATTTGTTCGCGTTTCGGGTTGGCTATCGGAGCCCATACAGTGATCGTCACGAAATTCTTTATGCTCCTCACGTTTCCTTTGTCTTATCCAATTTCGCTAATTTTGGACCGCATTTTGGGCGAAGAGATTGGAGCATACTACAATAGAGAACGTCTCAAGGAATTGATTAAGGTATACTTGAAAACCTTTTGACAACAAGAACGAGAAAGATGGGAAGGGAGAAAAGAAAATATCTAGAAGAGTGAGTTTGTGTGTATTGCGTTTTGTAGGTAACCAATGAGTATCACGATTTGGAACGTGATGAAGTCAATATTATTGCCGGCGCCTTGGAGTTACGCAAGAAAACGGTCGGAGATGTGATGACGCGTTTAGAGGATACGTTTATGCTCTCTATTGATGCGGTGCTCGATTTCGAAACTGTCTCCGAAATGATGAAGCAAGGTAAAGCAGCAAGCTCAACACGCAACAGATCCTGCTGCAAAATTTATTGCGTCTGGGGTCGAGTACTTATTGTGAATTCCGTTTCTTCTCCATCTACTTGTATTCACGTTCAAAGAAAAGTTCTTGGTTTTCCTCGGTTGCGTATTTATTATCGCCGATATAAAGTTCACATAGGCAGAAGTATCTCATTGGCATATTTGAATTAATTCCACCATTACGTGAGAACGTCCAACGTGCAATGAGCAAACCCTAACCCGAGTCAATACGCCATCCGCCATTTTTTCATTATATTTTTTTATTAAAAATACGTACTTTCGGTTACGCCGTAGCTATGTAATATTCTGTGAGACACCCGTGATGCTCAGACATTTATGAATGCATGTTAATTCACGCTGGTCTTAATATGTGAGCTTAATATGGAATCATTTTTGTTTAAAACTATTCTCGCGGCATATGTTAAATATTAGTCCATTGCGCCAGCTACCCCCCAGCGGCATAACACGGTTGCTACGCTATTTCTTACGAGTTCTGTTCAGGTTAAGGTTCGCTAGTATTGCTACCGTACTCGGTATGCGTTACACATTGCATTAGGTACTTTTAATTACTTGTATTAAAATTATTACTAGTATTTATTAGAACATAAATTTTTATCTGTGCTCATTCTATTACGATTATTAAAAAGTTCTCATTTATAGGATATTCACGAATTCCGGTATACGAGGGAGAGAGGTCCAATATCGTGGCGCTATTGTTTATTAAAGATTTGGCGTTCGTGGATCCTGACGATTGCACGCCTTTGAAAACTTTATGTCAGTTCTACCAAAATCCATGCAACTTCGTGTTCGAGGATACAACGTTGGACGTCATGTTCAAAGAGTTCAAAGAAGGTCACAAAGGTCACATGGCTTTTGTCCAGCGGGTTAATTGTGAAGGCGAAGGAGATCCCTTTTACGAAACGGTGGGATTGGTCACTTTGGAAGATGTCATTGAGGAATTGATCCAAGCAGAGATTGTGGATGAGACCGACGTGTGGAGTAATGATTCATTCGCTTTACTGCTCTCTTCACTTGTACCAAAATTTACCTCCTAATGTAAACCATTTAATGTAGTTGATAATCGTACCAAACGGAAACGCGAAAAGGTCAAACTCAAACAAGATTTCTCCGCCTTCGTGCAACGGAAAGAACAGATGTTCGTAATCTCACCTCAGTTGGCCCTAGCCGCGTTCCAGTACTTGAGTACAGGTAAAGTTCAGAAAATTATTAGTGATTTACGTCGTCCTGCGGGGGTGGCTAATGGTGTTTGTGGCTAATCCGGTAATGTTTTTGGTAATTTTAGCAGTGGAAGCATTCAAACCAGAATATATTAGCGAATCGGTGCTCCGACGCATGTTAGAACAAAGCGTGGCGCGTCATATTAAAGTCAAAAATAGGGAAAGGGCTATGACCGACTCCACAACGATTCTCTACACCCAGGTGACTTAACAAAGACATGCGAATAATAATATTTTTTTTACTAATGATACGTTTAAGTACCGTATCATATTCAATCTAACGAAAATTAAAGCAGAATAAGCTCATTTTGATTTAAAGTAGTTTTTGCATTTGAGTACAAATTATATTCGTTTATAGTTTTGCCGTGTTAAACGTGTATTTTCATTTATTTTTTGGACAGGGAAAACCAGCGGATTATTTTATTCTCATTTTGGAAGGACGAGTTGAAGTTACGGTGGGCAAAGAGAATTTAATTTTTGAAAGTGGACCTTTTACGCATTTTGGGTTGCAAGTCCTCAGTTCCTGTCTGGCATTAGGTAAACTGCAAAAGGTTCTTGTTTCTGCTATTATGTCTAGCTGGGTTTTCTGTATGTCATTTCAAGGGGAATCTCCGTCAGCCATCCAATTATGCAAAGGCGTCAGCTTGCAGTCCATCTTGGGTGAATCGAAAGCCAACAATCTGAATGTCATTTCATCAGCAGCGCAGTCAGTGCCTCCCTTTATACCGGATTACACTGTTCGAGCTGTGACGGATTGTGTGTTTTTACGTATTAAAAAATCCTTGTACCGTGCCGCCCGGCGTGCTACATTGCTTGAGCGAGCAGCACGTGGCGACCAAGATCCTCACCTCAGATCGGAGTTTGATCAAGAATTGGATAAAGTTAGTTCACATTGTTTTACTTTTGAAAAGACCCTGGAACGACTCAGACCCAATCCATACCTTGTTAAACCTTTTTCGGACACTAGCACACAGGCGTAACTCTAGTCGATGGCGCCCAAGGCACCCCCGGGACACTTACAAACAAAAAAAGAACTAGAACAAAACACCAAAAAAGAAAATATTAAGCTCTTTTGCTTGTTTAAGGCGCGCAAAACACTTCTAATACGTTTTGAAGTACTTTAACATGTGAATAAGTCGCCCTGAATCGACCCGAGAATCGGCGATCGTGGTGCATGCCTTGCACAGCCTGCCCTTTATTTCACTGATATTGGTTTTGGGTCGTTCTCAGAAACTAACATATTTTTTTCGTTATTTATGCTTGCTTTTTGCCTTTTGGATTTTTAGGCCTTTACCGCTAGTCAAGACGACGATTTGTTGGGTTCACCTACAGAATTTGGCCGCCCTTTATTCCTAGTAGGCAATGGACAGCCTGCGAATTATACCGCTGTAAGAAACTATATTGGACTATATAAAGGATACCAATTTTGTAATACTTGTGTGAAAATGCAGAGTTCGGGAAATATGCCTGCAATGATGCAGCGCTCGAGTTCGGACCGGCGCAGTCGGCGAAGCTTAACGCAGTCGTTGCCTTCAACGCCGGGTAGTCAAAAGTCTCTTTTGGCTTTCGGGACCGAATCTTCGACTCTACAAAAAAGTCCGTCGAAGAAACTGAAGAAGCGACGGAAAGAAAGCTTTACCACATCTTTACCCCCGCCATCACGCATGTCGCTGACGGAAATCAGTCCGACAAGCGATAGTAAATTGCCGCCTTTGCTCATCATGGAGCGCAGCGATGGCAAACACGTCGACATCGCCGTGCTACCGCCGCACTTGTACAGCCGCAATGTTAAAGAAGTGAACGAAAATGTCGACAGTGATGTTAGTGATGGGGGTTTGCACGTAGAACGAATGAAACATGTCTTGGAAGGCTCAGAGCGCCCTCACGAAGAAACGAGTGAATCGGCCGGTACCGATTTGCCCAAAGACTTGGAACGCAGTGGTAGTGGTAGTGCGAGTCCAAGCGATCGAACTCATTTGTTACACAGTAAACTTTAAAAGGAACGTGATGAGAAACCAACAACAGTGGTTGTCAATTTTTGCGGAGCTTAGAAGCGTACATTTTTAGAAAATGGAAGAGAAGTGAGGCAGTTGAGAATTTAGATTAAACTTTGTCCGTGTGTACTTCGCTCGAGATTGAATGAGAAAGAGTGGAAATTAATGATTGGGGAGGGGGGAAAGAAAAGAAAGAAAAGCTTTACTTATTGAACGGCATTTTTTCCCGTCCCTTATTTCCTTTTCTTCCTCTTTGTCTTCTCAAGATAAACATGAGTATTTTAGATTGAAAAAAATAATCTTTTCGTTTTAAAATGGGTTTTTGCCTCTATTGTGAATTTAACTGTAGCAAACAAACCGAAAAACTATACGAAGGTTGTGTCATGTTGTAGTACCTGGCGAACACACGCAAGAAATCGGGCAACGTCAAATCAGATTCCTTTTCTGACTTCAGTTCTTGGTTGATAGTGTTTATTTTCCGCGTTTCATTCCCCAGATTGTGTTACACTGCGCCCCGCTCCACCGTTTCTCGAAAAAAAACTAACGTGTAGCAATGCTAGTCTGTCCCTGTAAAATTGTTCCTTTAAAAGAACGAAAGATGAAAGGCCCTCGAGCAATCAAAGCAATAACAACTGCTCTTAAACTATAATTTGGTTATTTTAATCCCAGTGGGTCACTAAACGGTTCGGTGTTGCCGGAAAAATTACGATACTTCACTAGTAGTCGCGAAACGGATGATATGAGACAATTATTTTAACTTTGTCTAGCTTATGCTACATGTCGTACGATCGTGATATCTTCAGAATATATCTTGAGGCACGTAAGCTAGGTGCGAACTAAGGTTGAGAAGGGCTTACAACCCTCATTTTTAGCGTAATGCGCCGTAAAATTTGTACATAACAAGCTTTTATCGTTTCCTAGTGTCTTCACAAATCAACACAAAGCGATCCTTAACATAGATCCTTAACATAACATACGAGTTTTAGTTAATACTTCGGTGTATTAGACATACCTTGTATACAAGGGTGATGTAAGTAATGGTTCATAATTTGGTTTACATAATTGTTGGATTGACATAAACAAAGGAAGGTAAAGAATAACTAGGAGGATATAGACAAGGTATAGAGGAAACGTAGCGAACAATCACGCAACAAAAATTATGCTGTTACTGCAGTAAAATCTCGTTAAAGTGGATCCACTTGAAAGTAAAAAACTGTTCAGCAAATCCGAAATTTGTCACACCAGATGTTTTTTCAACACTTTAATATACTTCGGGACCTTAGGGCTCGTCTACAATACCCAAAAGTTTGTTAAAGGGTTCGTTATAACGAGGTTCTTCTGTATCAACTATGCGAGCTTTATTGTCAAGCGACCTATGTACTATGTAGCAGTTACTGTACGGTAGCTTCGATTAGTAAACCACATGGACTGTACTAATACCATAGTTATGCTACAGTGAACAATTTGGATCAACAAAGATAGGTGGTTATGCCTATTAACGAAGTATAGGTGTATTTGGGCTTTACTTCCTTATTTAATTTGCGTCTCTTAGTTTATTTTACATAGTTTTTGTCGTAGGTGTTTTATGATTTACTTAAAGAGTCAAAGAGGTTGTCAACATATGATCCCATAGCACGATGGTGCACTTGAAGCGCCAAAAAGACCGTAATTCGAATTTGGCGCCTTCGATGGTGTATTACCTGAGCCAAATTGGCTTACGAGGTAGGCGGGGCGTAAGTCGTTGTTTTTGCAGGTGTGACGGGGTGCGTGTGCGCTCCCCTATTTGGACTAGTTTTAGCACAATTCTACGGCCCTCTTTTACTGCAAATCCCTGTTCAGTGACTTGTTCTCATGTTCAAATATGTCCGATATTAATGGTCAGTGCAATCTAACCGGTGTTTCTAGCTGTAAAATGACTGGGGTTGTCCGTCGCAAAATAACGTCTTGTACCCGGCCGACTGGACCGTCGTGTGCTTTTACTCGTTTAGTTTAATTTTATTGGTGCAGCTTCGTGATTTTAGTTGAGAGACAGAAACTGTCTACAGTGAATGAATGTGCACACCTATCAGTGTAACCTCTTGTCTTCCATTTTACCTAATTTGGATAAGTCCCGTGTCCGTGTATAGCATTGAATACCTTCACACACTTGTCGCGTCTGGCGTCCCACAGATGGCGTAGGATGCAAAGGTAAACGCAACAAATTACATACTAATTCCGTGGCTTCGATGTTTCTCTGATTATCCGAATTTTAGTTAATAGAACATACGATTATCTGAAAGCCATCTGCGTTAGTATGGCAAGTGGAATAGTTTTCCGATAATCTGAACTCCGGCACATCGAATTCGGGTAATTAGGAGCTCAGATATCATGAAAACGTTAACGGAGTTAAAGACTCTCCGGGTTATTAAAGGTCACCTCTTCTTGAACTTTGATTCAATTTTAGCTTTTTAAACAAGACAGGATGCTGTTTTCTGTCAATTGCCCGTATGTCTACTGAAATTTGATCTTTTTAAGGAGGTCTTTCAGTTTTTATTTGAACTCCTTTATAACGAACGAAACCGTTCGAGCCCCAATCTCTCGCGGTGTCTTAGCGCCTTATCGGCGAGATTGGCCAGAGCGATTGCCAGGGTATTTCTTCGCGTGGCTTGGCCTTAACCGGCACAAAAACCTTCCCGCCAACTGTCAGATAGTTAAATGATTTTCGTTGTTAGCTTCTTGTTGAAATCTTGAAGACTTTTCTGGATTCGTATATCCAAGATGGGGACTTAGAAAGCGCTATGCAACATCTTCCCTGACCGACCCAATTCCTATGATCTGTTCATCCATAGCGTTCTTGCACGGCGAAGACAGCGAAAACGAACTACGAAGAAGATGAATAAAAAGAAAGAGAAGGAAAAGGAAGTTGTTTCGTTCTCCCAAGACGCAGTTTCCCTTTTACCTTCAGAGACAAGTTTAAGGTGAGATGAGTGAGAGAAGATGCTGTGTTTGCATCCTGGCTAAAGTCTGCTAGCACCCACAAGTTGTATTTTTAGTTCGTTAGCTGAGACTTGATGTCTGCTTGTCTCGTTCACCCGTTTTTCTCCGACTTCCCAAACATCGCTTCTTCTCCTGCCCCAAACTTCCGAAACTCTGGCGAAGAGACCCCGCAGTCCAGGGCTAGCATTCTCGCCTCACCCCCAATGAGCAATTTCCTCATCAACCTTTTTCTCTGAAAAGGATGTTATGAAGCTTTACTAGAGAAAAAGTAGAAAAAACTTCCTGGAACAGTCATGGTTCACATCCAGAGTCTCTTTCTTATTAAACGATTGCTAAACTCTCTAGTACAACCTTGAAAAATAAATCGAAACTTACGAATTGCAAACTTGGTCGCGATTTTACTCGGCGAATTGCCCGATAACTACACTTGCTCGCAACCTGACTGAACGTAGCCAAGGAATTTTTTGCATGGAGCGTGAACTTGGTTCCCTTACGCAGCGCACAAGTGTAGCCAAGGGAAGTTTTTGTCAAGTAAGAGAAAACGAAGCTTTAGAAAAATACACCAACATGCGCACCCTTGCCCCCGGATACAATTCCTGTACATGTGCTCCAAAAGTCATTCAGAAAACTTGGACAAGTACTGGAGACACACCCCCTGTACTATCCGACAACAACAAACTTTTCGAATTTTTTTCCGTACAACGGATTTCGTTGCTACCTTGCTTATAGACATGATTTTTTTTTTAGTGAGGAAGGAATGCGAAAGAAAACATTTTCGAACCCTTTCAACAGTTAATTTACAAGAGTAAAAATAATCCTCGATTTTCTAGTTTCTTAAGCGCTTTTGGAGATAGTAGGTGCGCTAAATTTATTAATACACTTAAGTTAACCTAGTCTAAGCCTAGATAAATATAATTTAGTTAGGGTAGCTTATTTAGCCTAACTTTCTCATTGATTTTGACATGGTCTGCATTTGCATACCTAGTTTAAATACATTACGCATGGTTAAAATAAGTTAGGTTAGGCTTGGTAGGTTCTGTTTGGTTGGAAAGACTGGAAACAAAGGATAGGGAAAATAACCAAAAAAGTACCGAGTTCGCTGTTGCATAAAGAAGTTTAGGGAGCTATGAACAATGTTTCGACAACACAGAAAATTAGTTCCACGAATTAAAAAAATACGAGAGGCTTAGGAAAAACGGGTTAGAAGGCTAGGGATCTTACTTCAGATAAGAGAGGTTGCCAGTAAAGGGTATCAGCGTGAAGAATTAAGCGTGTGCCCTAAAAATAGATATATGAAAAGAGCGCGAATAAAGCCACTGTATAGTCCTACCTCTTTTAACTGTACTTCTAATATCTGATACAAGTTTTTTTGCCAGGCCACATAGGAAAACCTTAGTTCTCAAGTGATTCACCTTCCCGTTGGTAGTGGTTTCTGCCGTCAGTATCGATATAGGGAATTGTCATTATAAGTTAACCGCATGAGTAAACTGACAGTCAAAATGGCGATAACCTCTCTTATCTGATACCGAGTCCTCGGCTGTTATGCCGCTGCCTTCCAGAAATGCTTTGTTGTAGTCTGGAACCTCTTTATCCGATCATGGCACAGACAAATTGACTTACGGACGTATTATTTCATGGTTTTTAAATCGGGTTCAGAAAGGTCTAAAGCATACACTCACGTGGCCTGGAGGCATGCAACAATGAATTACTCATTTCCGGTCGTTTTTGGCTACGAAACTGGGTTAAAAGTCGCGAATTGCGAACCGCCTAGAGGGGAAAGTGAGTGACGCTAATAACACTTAAGTGGCTAAATCTAGAATGTGCTTCGTAAACTTTCAAGAATTTTGATTTAAAAGAGCGGCACTCCAACCCGAAAGTTTAACTTCTCATTAAAGGGCAAACCAACATGGGAGCGTACGTCAACGTGCACCGTGTAGTACGCGTCACTACGCCTGCAAAATGCGTGACAATCTCGCAGAAAGTTTTAAACGACCGGGGGTTAAAACGGCGCTTCCGAAAATAAACCATTTAGGAACTATTTTCTCCGCTCTTTTTTGTAGTGGGATGCAAAAGGCGGCATGCACCGCCTTCAATTAAAACGCTCAACCGTAAAGTGTGCAGGAATTTTATACCAACACTTGGCGACTCATCTTTACTTTTGGGATCGTCTCCTATTTGTTCAAATTTTTTTGCGCTCTTAAGAACAGTCTGATTCAGAAGTGCAGGTCAGAAGGTCAAAGGTTAACGCCACTGCCCCAATACAACACCCAAAGAAAAAAATTTTCGGGAGCTTTGGTTTTGTAAAGGCGTTCTTTGAGACATGTGAGACGAGTTTTTGCAGAAAGCTTCATGTTTATATAAAAGGGTGGCAAGAGGTGGGGGAGGAGAAGGGAAGATGGCAGGGAGGCTGGGAAGAAGAGAATAGCGGCGGACATAGCGTAAATAAGTTCCCTGTTAGCGTCTGGTGTGTGTATGTATGTGTTGGCCTGGGCTTTGGAACGGTTGGTGGTGGTGTTTTCCGAAAGCCCACCCAAAAAAAGAAAAAGGCCAGAAGCAAGCAAAAGAGAGCTAGAGAGTCAAAAAAGGGTTTCACGGGAGCAAGAGATGAGACAAGAGAGCAACACAGCTTCCCTTCGCCCCATGTGTGTTTTGTATATAAACTTTAAGTCTCCCAAGCTTGGCGATAGCAACTTCCATGACTGAATTTCACCACTGTTAGCCTCCGCTATTCTAAACATCAACAATCCATTAGCCGTCCAATTCGTGTGCCATTTTATGGCTCCATAACAAGCACCAACCAACCCAAGGGACACTGCGCCAATTTTGATCAGACTTATGGAAACGTAACTCTTCACCCCATTTGCCCTGTGTATATTGTAAGTTGAATCACGCATGAAAATGTCAGCGTTACATGAATTTAATAGGATTTATTTCCGAAGACTAGAAAAAAAGTTGCCGGTACCTCGCAATGCATGGGCAATGAAAATTGGAGCTACGATAACGTGCAGTCGAGTTAGGTGCTAGTGTGACGTCATCAAATCTTTCTCGGCAGGTCAAGTGTTGTAAGTGAGGGAAAATGGCGTAACGCAAACTTTATTACTTTGTAGCACGCAGTGGAACGAACTCGCGAAACAAAACAGATGATTTATTCTAATAGAAAGTATACAGCGACATGTGTGTGTTCCTAGTCGTGGGGCCAGGTATGTATTACATATCCATATGTAATCATAGTGGGACGTGCACATTTGCAAATATTAGATATTCATTGGAAGGTTTACTTTTTGGAAGAAAAAACGAGCGAAAAATAAAAACCTGTTAACACGAAATCTCATAACTTGTAACTAGTGTAACTCGGGGGGTCCATTCTACGTGACTTGAAGAGTTGAGATTGTCTTATTGATTTTTTATAGCATTGAGGTTTCTAATCAGGTGTAAAGGAAGGTGCCCATTAGTCTTCTACGCCGTTTTCGATGCATTTACAACTATAAAAGGTTAGAAATTTCCAGTGATTGCAGCTTTAATGACAAGCGTTTGAAGAGTGCAGATATCTTATCATTTTTACGATAGATTTTCTTGAACGCAGCTGTAACTGAGAAGAAAAACATCCTGGAAAGGTCATAAGGGCCAGTTTTACGTTCAGGAAACTAGCGTGGAGACGCGACCCAAGTGAAACTCAAGTTCGTCAATCCATCTTTCTGGGGCTAAATCCACCTCGGAGTCTGTACCAACTCTAACCAACGCTTTTTTGTGCGCTAAGGGAATGGGTGCCTTAAACATGAGCCAAAGCCGTTTTACATTAGTCTTGTGTCAGCGCATACAAGGATCCGCTTTATTCTCTGCCTCCTTTTGGAACCGATTTGTTCGAAACCCAAGCGAACACACCATAGTAATGAGTGGGAGCAACGTGCATTTCGTTAGCGGACGCAGTTGCAAAGCCACCAGTGCTTAGCCAACGGAATCTTGTTCCAAAAAGTCCGGCTTTTAAGGTAGCCAATAAAACCAGCCCGATCAGCAAGGGTTCGGAACGTGAAATCATTCTTTTGCTTTGCAGCATGGAGCGTTTTTACTGATCTCTTAAGCTTCGTTAGGGGGGAAACAATACGAGATCGTGCTATTGTAGTGTCGACAATGAGTTAGATGTTAGGCAAATACAGCGTTAACATGGTTTAAGTTTACCTCGATGTAAAAAGAAATGGTAAGCTACCCCGAGATGCGGGCACATCCATGGAACCACCGTTGGTTAAGGCTCCGGTAGGCCTGTACACGAAACCTTGGGAGAAAAACATGGAAAATTGTCAGACACCATGCTGTAAATACGGTTCAAAAATAGAAAAACTGTCTTGATAGTAATGTTGCTATAATAGATGGCAAGAGTACTAGTTTAAATTTTTATTCAAAAAAGCTTTTATTAAATTTATACAATTTGGTTGATTTTGTAATACTTTTTTATTGTATTTGGAAATACAAATTGGGCAAACTAGTGCAGTGCGTCTGGTTTTATTTTATTTTAAGATGAAGAATTAAATCAGTCAGGTGCTTTTTGTGATATCACGTCTAAAATTTGAAGATTTCGTGTCTTTTATTGCAATGTATCTCTACCCAGAATTTCTGTTTAGCTTCGTTCGACATCTGTTGTTAGTGACTGCAATGGAGCGTCTTTTACTGTATGAATCGAACGCTTTGAGGTGAAGTTCAGATCAGCGCTGAAAAGAAACTGTTTTATTCTCGTTATGTTAGGTTTGTTGCACATTATTGCTCTGTGGCATATACACAGTACGTTCAGAGAAGAAAACGACAGAAGACGATAATTACTCGTGATTTAGATCGTTTTTCAAGCCACAACTAACCAATTAACGACTACTTTCGGAGTTTGCAGTTCGTTAAAGAAAACTTTCCTTTCTGTGGCAAAAAGTCCCTGCTACCCCCAAATGTGAACGCACGCGCTTGATACAGATGATTTAATTTATCTGAGGTGTAATGTTACACTTCCCAAAGGATGGATTACTTTGCAGGGACAAGCCACCGTGTGAACACTTAATAGCCCTGGGACCTCCAAGGGGGCAACTCAGGTTAAACAGTAATCCCTGACACCTGGTTGGAAAGGTCTTCTTTTCAACAGTAGCATACATCCGATTTAAGTTATGTTCTTACAGTGGACATGATTTTAATTGAAAATAAAGGATGAGGGAATTACTCCACGTGTTTATGCAGACTGAAGAAAATTCAGCCTATTAATTCGGCGAACATTAGTTTCTAACCATCTTTATGTAAAAAGAGTAAATAAGAGCACATATGAAGTAAAATTCCAGTGCAGTTTTGAGTAATCCGTAATAAGCCGCCTAATCAAAACATAGATATTCTTCGCACGTAAAACATAATTATAATTTCTTAGCCACATCTAGCGTATAATTAGTTTTTCCATCAGCATGCTCATTATACTTAATTGCAGAACACGGTTTACGCAATATTATTTTATGAAAAAGAAAGAAAACCGTTTCACAGAACATACTGCCCATTGCAACAGAAAGCACGCGCCGAAGAAAATACTGAACAAACTCTGTCGTCGTAGTTGAGGGTGTATCTCCTGAATGCTAAAGAATACCATGTGGTTTCCATTTTGTCCCAAGCCTTATTGCCTAACATTGGCCTTTTGAACGTGAAGCAGTCATTCCCATTCGTTCCGGGCCGTTTATATTTCACTGTTGCGTCAGTGCAGCCTTTTGCCGTTTGTTTTTTTCGCCTTTGGGGTCCTGAGTTGTCTTCATTTGTAGGAGCTAAACGGCGGAATTCATTGTTACGTCATCGCGGGTCTCATGTTCCTCTCCCTTTTCCCCTTCGCTGTGTAAAGTCCGTGTCCTATTTTGAAATCATTTTTCATGTTCCGATATTTTGTTCAGATGGGTGTCATTTTGGGACGCCGGCCTAAGCTTTAGTAAAAGAACTCCTAAAGTTGGGGAGAAATAGTTTTCCCATGCCGATTACCCACACAAGGGCGCAAAAAAATGAATCCCGCGACTGTTGTTCTTTTCACAAAATTCCTGGCATTTTTCTTTTAAGTATGAGGTGACGATTACTGGACAACAAACCTCCATCTAGCAACCTCCGTTCCCACACACAAATACGTAATGTAATGCATAGAATACTTAGCACTCTAGTTTCGTGTTGGCCATTGTTGTGGAAGGGAAAGGCTCTCCCTTTTGGCACATGGACGTGAGGTACGATTTCAGCAGGAACACCTTTTCCGCCCATTTCTAAATGAAAAACCTTAATCTGTAACGATTTTTTAGTGATGGTCCAAGTCCGGAGCCAAGTTGGAGAGTTCGCGTACTGAAACGAAGGCGAACGTTCTCGACTGCATAAAGCTGTCCATTAGAATGCTGAACAGGAACCGGTGCCACCATGGACAGGCCAAGGAATTCTTTCCAACACAGCTAGATAAAACACACATAACAGAGGCCAACCAAAGAAGAAAAAGTACACCTCCCGACAAAGTATTGCCCAAAAAGAAGCAGAAATTATGGACCGGCGAGAGAAAGGGGGGCTCCGGGGCACCCAACAAACCTTTGGTGCTCCAAGTCGTAAGCAAATGGCCTTCTTCTTTGCCGTGGAGTCTTTTTCTCCCACTTGCTTGTGCCGAATACCTCCAGACTTTCTAATCTTCTTGGCAATATCGGAGGAAAGAGGAGAAAGAAAAAAAATGGGATGTAGGTAGGAATAAAGTTGAACGTCAGAAGAATGCGATCACATGTTGAGGTTTTCAAGCAACGCTAGGACCACAAACTGGGCTCGGGAATAAATCAAAGAGAATTTGAGAAACAAAACTGATGTTTTCTTCGAGTCACGACTTCTCATCTACCTCCTAGTGCTGTTTTTCACTCATTAACTCGTAATGAATCGCGAGAGGGTTCCCGACCATATGTGGTGCACCTGACTGTTATTTCGGCAGTAGAGTAACCTAGAAAAGTACCGGTGCGAATTTAACCTGAGCGTTGAGGTGCGAAGGCTAGCAGATAAGAATTTGATCTCGTTTTACCTGGGAGTTGAATGAGATTTTTTCAAAGATGTACGCATTTGTTCATACTGCAGAACTTAGAGTAGGACCTTTAGCGGTTTTCTACGCTCTTTTTGTGGGACTGTTTAGAACAATTTTAACAAACAACACGATGACCGTGGCATGACAAAGGGACTAAACTGTGTGTTGTCATCTTAGGAATGGTCAACATTACAAAGTGTAGAAACAAAATCCTGGCACAAACAAAATCCTTGGCACAAAGAATTATTAAGTAAATAATATATAGTCGAGATACACTACATTTGATTAAAATATGGAATAACTTTAAGTAAAATTAAATATTCTAAAGATCACTAAAGATTCGCGCCATTATTTCTTTTCGTATATTTCATGTTGAATATGCCGATTGCAGTAAAACTTCGTTATAACGGACACACAAAAGGGTGGGAAAAAACTGTCCGTTAAAGCTGAGGTTCCTAATGGCCAATGTTGGATATTCATTTGTATCATTCATTGCTCTTGGACGTGTGGACCCCGTACATAATAGCCGATATTAATTAAAATCTGTATTGGTTATAAAAAAGGTTTTATTGTAAAACGCATTCGAGTCTTTATAACGCTTTCCACTGTTGACGAAAGTTTCTTGAACGTTTGTTATTGTTAGCCATGTATGCTCTTTTCACAATATTCTATTATTTGAGGAAAAATTTTCTAACGTGTTCATTATAGCCTTTACAGCAGTCTGTTGAGGCTCTCACATTGTTGCCTCCGAACAGTGGCTTAGGTTGAGTTCTCTCGTTACAAACATTTGGTTATTGCAAGCAAAAGCTCATGTTACCAGTAAGGTGCGTTACACGGCATTTTCGTACATCAAGATGTGTGAAATTCACATTACTGCCACGTAAACCAAAATTGTAAACGAGCGCGAGTTGTAAATAGACCGCGTTTAGTTTAGCTATTTGCTATTTCTATCGCATTATGGTAAGTACGTCGACCATTTGCAAATCTATTGAAAAAAATCAGAACGTTCTTTTGTACTTTTTCTATTATCGCTATAGTAGCTCGTATTATTGTTACCTCCAGAGCATTCAGTGGGCGCTCTTTTGCATTGTTGCATCACAAAAATAACTGTCAAATAAGAGCTGTCCACAGACGTTTTCATACCAGGAAATTTCTTTAGAATCATTAATGCATTCTACACGAAAGTTAAAGCCGTACTTGAATTATCTGAAAAAAATGAACGTGAATATTGGAACGGTAATCGTACAGTGTGGTTTGAATGTTGTTACACGTTTTTGGACGTTATGCATAACCGCTGTTAATGCGGTCCGGTGGTTGTGTTGCGGCAAGTTTGGCAATAGTGTAATGCACAGTATACAACTCGACAAGAAATTCAGTCGAAAGAGACTTAGCTATTCTAACTACACGGCACTTGCGTGAGCGGCGGTCCTCTGGTTTGCAGTTCAGACAGCCACAACGACTTCCCGCTGGTATTAACTTTCAAGTGTTTCTCAAAAGCCGTGGTGTTAAGCCTGGAAAGCTCATTCGTTCTGTTGTAGCGCACTTGGTCGTCGCCTTGTGTAAAAAATCGTTATTATCCAGATCCGCGCGTTTACCATAGTCCTACAGCCGTTTGTTTGTAATGATTTTTCGACACACCACTACCCGGCGTGACAAAAATGAAGAAATCGAACCGTAATTGGCAAATTAGAAAGACCTAGCTAAACATCCTGAGGCTAATTAGCCTTCGTTTAACACTTTGGGGATTGTATCTATGATTCGTTAGCTGCAATACCTCATCCACGTGTGTTAAAAAAGATAAAAGATAAAGCGAATAAAAACACAAACCTACTTTTATACTTGCATATTTTCGGAGAGAAAAAAAACAGCGCTATAGAAGTAAACATGAAGAAAATACGAAAAGCGTAAAAAACAGGCCCTTAGCCAGGATTTTATTTCGGGGGTAGGACGGAGAGTGTTCATTTGCAATTTAATTGGTCAGTTGCTTTTCGCCTATGTTCATCATTATAGAGTAAAAGTTTCTGAGGGGGGGTAAATCCTCTTTATCCTGTGGCTACGGTCCTGGTAAAATCAAGGCGTTTACTGTGTAATTTGTGTAGTAAGTAAACTTGTGGAAGAACAGTGAATGGTGATTTTGGAGCTTACGTCTTAGTTACCAGTTGTAATCCTGGTTTTCTGCGTCGTCTTAACTTGGAAACGTAACTCTTTATAGACTTGTCTTCGCTTACCGTGATTTGGATTTATGGAATAAAAGGCAGAAACATAATAAAGAGTTATACTCGCGTTAAAAATTGACGTGGAATTAAAACCGTTGGAATATAGTGACATAGGAGCAGTGGCGTCGTGCACTTCAAAAATTTGGGGGTGCCCGATTTTGCATTTCTTGTAAAAAGGTGGTACTTTTTTTCAGGTTTACAAATTTTGAAAAAGGGTGATACCTTTTTTCTCAGGATGGCAAAAATTTTGGGGGTGCCCGGGCACCCCGGGCCCCTTATGGCACGACGCCACTGCATATGAGACGGACAAAGTCGGATATAACTAATTGTACATGTATTGTACTAATTGTAACATATAGGCTACTTGTATACAATCTACATACATGCTTTGAATTGAGATTGCTAATAATAATTGCCATCTTAATACGCTTTTGCGGAAAAGCCCGGTTTTTCCATTACACGTTTTCCTTTACTGTAGTTACCGCGCCTGAGGAAGAGCTATTCTGATACGTAAAAGGAAAAATGGAAACCTTGAATACTCATTCGGACATCTTGTTAAGGCTTAGTGAACGTAAATCCTTTTCCCAAGTTTAAATAGACGTTTACAGTTTGTTGAGACGTATTTTCCCCAAATGATTGTGCAATACACACATAGGAGAACAACCTTAAGCACCGCTCATCGTGTACAGTAGTTTTTGTAGAACTTGTTCCTGTGTTTTTTCCGAAACATTTCTTGAGTTTTACAAGCGTGAGTTTTTTTCGCTTTTAATCCCGCATACTTTGCGTTGGCCCGTTTAACCCAAGCCAAATTTTTTTTAACCATGTTACTGTAATGTTATATTAAGTGTCTTTATTGTCATTCCTAGTCGAATATGTGTTACTCTTCGAGTCAGTCCTCCGTTCCAGTGTTGGTCTCATCAGAATAACTTCTTTGATTTCACGCCCACTAGAGCCAAGTAGATCTGTTTCACTCTTGACTTTCTCGAGAAACCAAAAGTTCCAAACCTCCCCTTGGAAACAAAAAAGCAGGGTAGCACCCATGAGCATCAGGTGCATAAAACGACCCCGAAAGGGAGTCGAAAACGATAAAAGGCAGCCAGCAAGGTAGAAAATGCGGGAAAGAGAGAGAGGAAAAGAAGAGACAAGAGCCTCTAAGTTGGATTCCACTTGATTTTTTGAAGGCGCCGAGTACGTATATGTATACAGATATATATGTGTGTGCACCTTTCCTTCATTACATATGCCATGCAGCGCGTTTTCTCTCGGTCGTCCCCACCTAAAGCCCTGGCGCCATGGGTGGTCCGCCAAGGCCACCTAAACCATTACGACTTCCAACACACTGCCCATTGCCCACCTCCTCATTGCATACTTTGAAGCTCCTCTCGCAACTTTTTCTCCCTTGTTTTAATATAGATTTTCTTTTTGCCTGTTGCCCAGTCTTATTTTCTTTCCAAAGCCTCCCAAGCAAAGGCGATAGACTCCACTACTACTCCGGACACTTCCCAGCATCCCCAGTCACCGGTTTTTCTTAGTTGCTGGAAGAAGTTCCTTACCTGGAAACGGTGTCTCGGTCCCAAGGAGAACTCACTTGGTATGCACCTCGGCATACAAACCACCATGTCCTTATGCAAATGAGGGCACCCAAGTCTCCTTTCCTTGCCCAAATGGCGCTCGCCTGCCCCAGACTCACAAACCAACACTACAGTACATAAAAAACTTTTTTTCCAGGATGTATACGAAAAGATTATTGGAAGAAGCATGCGTGAGTTTGACCATGTCCCTGTAGTTTTTTTTTTATTGCGTACGAAAATGTTCTCAGAATTCCTCGTGCCATGTACGGGCATAAGGATGCTGCAAGGGAAAAAAGAGAGAAAGGGAAGGAAAAGGCGAATAAATGCGAAAGTTGAGCTTTTCTTACCCTTGACGAACCCCTCTACCCTAACCCAGTTGCAAAACACGTGCGAGCTTGACAGGTAAAAAAAGAAGAACGATCCACGAAAGGGTGGGGGAAGGGGTGAAGACACTGAAATTGACTACCCTAGCGTGCATCGTTATCTGTTCAAAAGGGGGAGCAGAAGCCTGTAGTTTTAGCTAAGAGTTTTCCCCCAAGTTTCTTCGCTTTGCATCGCCCAGAATGTTGGAAAATGCCCCTTATCTGTACAGTTGGGACGATTTGAGTCCCAAACGTTCGGAACAGCTTAAAAGAAGAAGTATAAGCCAAGAAAGATCAAATGCGACTTGCGTTGAGCGATTAGGAAAAGTGATGTGCCAAGCAGGGAAAATGACGTGAACTTCAGAAAGCGGTGAAAAAAAGAGCGCGTGGAAAGGAAGTCTCCGAAAAGGAACATGTGAACAAACTAACATACAGAAAATGACATTTTCACATGTTGGAGATTTTCGGGGAATTTGACGCTATGTTGAAGTTGAAAAGAAATAATAATAATAATCAAAAGAAACTAAGAAAAAAGGAGACAAATACAGATAGTACTTTTTTAACGAGAAAAAAACAAAGCAAAAAGATTAGGGTTCGAGACTTTGGCGCTTGCATGTAATCGATGAGTAACGTCGCCAGATTCAATGGTATAGATTGTAATGTGACTTATGAATTTTTGGTTTGGCTGGTGAAAATTTATTAGATGTTTTTCTTTTTTACTAATTAAAGCTCGACTTACAAATTGGCCTTGGTTTTGTCGGGATCCGGGTTTAATTACTTTTCTTCACAACTGATTGCGTCGTGTACTTTTTTCGGAAAATTTGAGTTATCAATAGGTGCGCACGATCTCGTAATGCCGTTAATCTTATGCAAGCTATTCTTCATGTCAGAAAGTGCTAATTGACTTTAAATCATAGAAATGTGATTTACTTGCATCTCTATCGTTGAGAATTCTACCAAATCTAGAAAGTTCGTGCAGTTGAGACCAGGATGAAAATATACAACAGATGCTGGTCCATTTTGGACCTTCCGAAAAAGAGATGTATTCATTGTTAGTAATAATTACATTTCTTTTTTATAACGTATGTCTTTTATAGCATAATGTATCACTTACACGGGTCATAAAATTCTTTTCTTGTCGTTGTTTGTAAGTTCAGTTCGTGTAGTTCGGATGTTCGAAGGACCAAATTCGAAGAATTGACTTGGGCGTCGACGTTATTGTCGTATCGGATCCATTACGACAATTTCGCGATCGTATTATGTGTATAAGCCAAGCAGAAGTACTGCCATATAATGCTTAACTTAATAAGTAGTGCCAGTGTTAGTGAAACATACTGAGATTTTTCAACCGTAGCTAAAATCAAACAAACGTTAGTGTAGTTAGTACCTGTCAAAAGTTCCGACTCGTTTTCACTGCTACTGTTTCCAGGAAGTGCCTAGTGTGTTAGCTACAATCTCCATGAAGACCTACGTAGTTGACATAGTTGAACTTTAGTTGAGTAGCTTAAATCTTTTTTACGCACGCAAAAAAAAACTCGATAGAAAAAGAATTTAGTCGTGTGCCAGTTACAGTGTATGCCAGCTTGCAACTTGAAAATAAAGTGAACTGAATAGTTAATTCGGTGTGTGTGTGTGTTATTCGTATCTGTTTTCTAAGTAAATTTCAAACGAAACAACTTTAGGTCAGCTTGGATCGCGTCGTCGTAGATTTTTTGTAATAAAAAAAATATCTCAAAGCCTTCGAAGTCAAAGTCATACCACAGACGTGTAAAACCAATCAAACAAAGAAGCCGTGAGAGCTCGTCATTGTGTAGCAAACCAGGAATTAAATAAAAGAAACGAAAACAAAAGAATTTCAGGGTATATTTTTACATTCTATTCTACAATGTCCAAGCTTGACATTTTTCTGCGTTAAGCTTTTTAGTAGTCATTTTGAGAGTCACTTTCAGTCAATATCTTTGCAAATCAGTTCAATACAATAGAGAAATGATCGTTGTGGTCTAGTTCAAATGCGATTCAATTCGGATTAGTTGTACTTAAGCCAAGTTTACCAAGGCTAACCGAATTGTTCACAGCTTGGTGTACACAAATTTTTCACCCAAGAATTCTTAGATCCTTGGGTTGGGGAGTCAAAGCAGATTTGACAAGGTAACAGTGTTTAACGATGCTTTATAACCCACGTCTGGAATTCTTACGTTCGCACCAAATCTTTCATGACAAGCGGCAAGTTTTACGTCAACAGCGAAGCTAAAATTATGAACCCTTCTGCGTCGTCTTCTAGCGATTAGACGCTTCTTTCGACTCCCTTAGGCCCAGAGGGTAAAATTTTTTCCCCGTCTACCTTCCGTCTTCTTGTTGTCGTCATAGGGGCGCAAGGCTAAGCAAACCCCGGTTAAGGGGTTGCGAAAAGTTGTCAATCAAGGGACACGAAAGTTTCAAATGAAATGTACACCCCTCGTGCCTCATTTCCCAGTCGTGTGATGAACGATGCAAAGGAAACTGTTTTTCCGTTCGACCCCTCAGGGCACCCGCAAAGTTAAATGTCATGTTCGGCAGGTTTGCGGTACAAATTTTCGGCTGTTTTTCCCAGCCAATTACAGCTGGGTGGCGTTAAAATTTCTGTTACTCTTAGAAAATGGGTCAATTGAAAAGGCTGTAAATCTGAACCGTCTCTCCAACAAGACAAAAAGTTTCAAGGAAAAACCATCTCTTCCTAGAGCGATTTAACCGAGAAACAAAAGTCCTGTTCGTATCGTTGTTAACTTGCGCGAAAACCCTGAGCGCATGAAAATAAAAGTAAATATTCACTTAAGGTTAGGGAGAGTTACAGGACACCCAGAATTGAAACACAATCAAAGCGAGTTGAAACAAAAGGGGGATAACAAGCTCAGGCTGCTTGTAACAACGAAGAGGGCAATGAGAATACGAGTCTGCAAGTGAAAACGGCTGTTAATCGTTAAAATTCATTGTTACTCAGAATGCGTCGATCCATTACTCGCTGAAAAGTCAGCCTTTTCTGTGTTGTGTGTGTTGTTGTCGCGTGACAGCTGGGAACAATAGCCCATTTTAGCATGTTACCAAGACACGCCCCTTAACTGGTGCGTACATGGATATGCGGCCGTATATGTGTCTTGGGGCATGTGTTGGAAATTGGCGAAAAATGTTGGACAGAAACGGCGAGCACGAGCTACGTAGGGTTGTAAACGGTGCAGGATCGGAAGTGTGACGTCACCAACTCTTCTCTATAGCAGAGGAAATGCTTCTTGACAGAGCAAATCGACTCAGCAAGCTCCGGAGCCAAGTTATCCCCACCCTCTTTTTTTCTGCTCTCCACCTACCCCGGACTTGGTCTTTTCTCCCTCTTTCACCTTCCTTGACCCGAGAAACCCAGCAGAAAATGTGTTTCGGATTTCCTGTGTAACGACCATGATGGCCATTTTCAGGCCTCGTGTTCCGCTCATCTGCTCAGCATCTTCCTCTGCTTCCACCCTCGTCCCCCGAAAAGATGCTCCAGGAGGAAGAAGCTTGACCCCCCTGTCGTTTACCCCCCTTAAGTTAAAGACAGGGAGGGGGTTCGTTTGGCCAAAAAAGGGGGTGCTAGAGACGTTGTTCTTGACTGACAACCACCGCCCTTATTGCTTTAACCCTGAAAAGTAAGAGACGAAATTGCTTCCCAACAGAGTAAAGGAGGACTAGAGAATAGGAAGATCTGATTACCGGGGGAGAAGTTGAAACGAGACCGGCTCGAATGACATGTCCTGAAGAAGAGCAACGGCAACGGAAATGGCGATCTGAATTGGACTCGATTCTCTTTTCAGAATTTCACATATGAACAATGCGAGCTTGTGTAACGTTTAGGCGTGTGAAAACCTCGAAAAGACGTTATATGGAAATAGAGCGACCCGCACACAATACGAGATTGTTAGCTCTTTTACGTTATGGATTACCTGGCTGTTTGGAATACCACTTCATTTTCAGTATTGAGTTGAACTGTAGCGTTGACATTACATTGGCTCGCCCGTATCTCGGTAGTAGCTCTCCCATTTCACTAACTTGTGGTTTGTGTAGATATGAACGAATGTATTACTGTATAGTTGGAAGGTAATGGCATAAAATCCACGCTCCAGTCATGTTCTATAGAAATGTTGGCAATATGCAAAACGTGAAAACGGTACAGCAAAATACATCGGGGTATAGTTATAGTATAAATACAACGTTCCAATGTTTCCAAAAAGAGAGACAAGTGAGATAAGCTACAGTTGTTTACTACGGAAAACTACAGTTATGTAAAGTCGGCATATTGGTCATTTTTCTTGTTTTGTCACCTGCAAGGTACACTTAGCTCATAAAATCCTCCGTGAATGATTCGCCAATTTTTCTTCCGAAAAACAGAACGATTTCGCGGAAGTTTTTTTACCCAGGATTTAGAAAGATTAAGATCATTGTATAAAAGTAGAAATGTAAGTAGAAATTTCTATTAATAAATTTCTTTCACGCGAATTTCGAAAGCACGAGTAGAGGCAAAATGCGAACTTGTGATTCTATAAGGTTGGTTACATGTAGACTGTATGGTAAAGAATCTAGCATTTACGTTCCTTTTGTTACACAAAGTGGTTCAAAGCTCGTTTCTAGTCTGTAATTAATTTTCTATTTTCTGTAAAGGACTTCCTTCTTATAGAATGTTGTAATGTTTGGAAGTCATCTATGGGTGCATTATCGTTTACCTGCGATGAAGTGTGCTTTTCAGTTGTTCAGTAGTTTCAAAGCGACTTTAATCCAACAAATTGTTGTGCGTTTATCTGATTCGCTTTTAATACGTACAGAAAAATAAAGAAGTTCAGTCATACAGTACCTATATACAGTGCCCATTAGCATGGGAGCTCACCTTAACTGCGATTGTGAAAAGCGAAAGTGTGCTTTTTAGGTCTTTGCTCCATAATTGCGTGTCTAGAACTCGTTAAGATCATTACTAGCATCTTTTGTAATAACCGGGAAGAAAAACTTGATACCGACGTAGCGTATGCACCAACTGATTCGTTTTTCTTGGTACCGGAATGTCGAGATTAGCCTAGATTAAAAATCATTGTTGGACTATGAATTCGTTCAGCAGAATGTAATGTACATGCAATCATCGCCACTATATTTTAGAATATACCAAAAGAGAACAGTTGCTTTAATGTGGCGAGGTGTTGTCTGTTTTCTCTATTATCTGCACTAAATTACTCCGATTAATCCTTGTTCTAGTTATTATCAGAACATGCTGATTCAGCAGTGATCTTATGAACAGTTAACAGGTGACACTGAACATGCATTGCTCCAGTAAAAGCGTTCAAAAATCGAAATAAAACCATAACAGAGAAGCGAAATGCCGTATAGGTTGAGGAAAGAAAAGTTCGATTTTCCAAGCGTCTGTCTCGAGCTCACATGGAACATGTTTTCGAATAATTTTTGGAATGTTTAAAGTTTTCCTTAAAATAATAACGGTTTCTATCGTATGGAACATGAAAAAAATCGTTTTAAGCTTTCAGAAAGAAAACTAAGCTTTGTGAACATACTCAGAAAAAGTGTGAAGCGAAAATGCTTTCAGTTTCTTTGTTGCCGTTGGATGATGACCGCTTGGGGAATTAAGAAGGTCGAAATGGGAGGTCCGTCTCTGTCAACATGAGATTGTCTCCCCTTTTCATGGGTGCGTGTGTGTTGGGGATGCTGATAAGGTGCTGTTGATTTAAAGCTGTTTTTTCTTCTCCCATAAGGCAGGCTTTTTAGCTTTCGCTTAAGAGATTTATTATATATTACCCCATCTTGAAAGCGTAGCACATATACTATTAGGGACCCAGCCCCCCAACTGTCTTCTTTTTTTCCCTTCTTGACCATATTTTCCTATCAAATGTTGTTGAAAAGCCTCCATTTTAATTTAATTAGAAGGTCGATACGAGCTATGACCGATGAACAACGTCAGCGCCCAAGATTTATAAGTGTGATAAACCTTTTCCCTTTGCTTGGCTGTGGGGATTTTGTTTAGGCAAAAAGAAGAGGTTGATGAAACCAACACTGTAAAGGAAAACTATACAACACGAGTTGGGCGCAGATAGAAAGGGAAGTAAGAGATTATATAAGAGAAGGAAACTTCTGTCTTGAATCAATCATTACTCCAGTAACTTTTTTTTTAGAGTAAATGGCTTCCTATGCACTTATTTATCTTTTCTCTCCCATTTGTTTCTTCTTGCGCTCCTCACCCAAATCAGCGTAGCGAAAAATCTGCGTTGCAGGAAGTAAGGTCTCCTAAAACTGAAAAATTTTTCCGCTTCCCCCTTCAGTTTTTCAAAATTGGACTACAAAAGAATGCACCCCTTTCTCGCATCTTAAAATTGACTTACTTACATATGGCATGGAATTTATAAGCGTAAAAGACAAATGAGGTGAAAGGCCAACGAAAGGAAATGGCAATTTCATGGGAATCTGACATAGCATCGCCATTCATTGGCTTTTATCTGGGCACGGACGTGTAAATAGGGATTTCGTTCATTTTGTTTTTCTTGGGGTTCTGAGCTAAAAAGGGCGGGCACGTGAGTGAATGGACAAATGGCTTGTATTGGCACAGTTTGACAATCGTGCAACGAGGTTTGGGGTGCGCGTGGAGAAGTAAACTGGACAAGCGAAAAAAAAATTGTCAAGTGGTCCACTTCCGGTCTGTGGTTTTCACCAAAAGCGCATTCTTATACGAGAGGAAGTTCGCCAAGGCAAAAGTTCAATATAAGGAGTTGGGGGCGTAAAACTCGCGTTAGGGTGCTCTGCATGGTGGGAATTTCTTGAACGAGGTAAGATTTGTGGAATGCGCACCAAGGAAGGCCAATTGCCCCCTCCAACATTGCTATGGAACAATAGGCTTGATTGTATTTCCCCATGTTGATTTAAGAAGCACAGAAATTAAGACAGCTGTGGAAAATGCTCTTGTTCACGTGTTTAGGGTTTGAGGGAGGAGGGGGAGAGAGAGTGATCGTAGGGAGAAAAAAAATCGCTGCTTGTTTTTTAAAGCCTGTTTTCCATTTAGGTTTACAATGCTTGAGCTTGTGTGCGACAAATGCATTCCCCCGACCATTGGACGTTACAGCAAAGGGATTTCTTTAAACAAATCTTTTTTTTCCTGGTTGTAGTAGCACGTGTGTCAACCCTTCCGTCCGACTCGAGAGAAAAAGGTGGGGGAGGAAAAAGCGGGATGCTGGGGGCGAAGAGTTTTATGTTTTCAAAATGACGACGTGGCAGCGTGGAATTGCACACATTGTCTTCTCTGGAGGCTAATTTTTCCCTGTTGGTATTCATTGCTGTGTATATATACCTTGAGAAGAGTTTAGGGGTAGTGGGTGGAGGTGGAAGGCATTGGGAGGGTTTTGTCTCCCGTAAGAAGCAGCGCTATTCAATGGTTGATGGATGGATGTGTGTGAGCAATTGTACACACATGTACGGAAAAGGTTCTCGGATTGCTACAGGAAATGCGTGAAAGGAGAAAAAGGGGGATAAGGTTTTGTCCTGTCTAGGGATGTCTTTTCCTTTTACAAGAGCCAGAGAGAGAGAGAGAGAGAAAGAGAGAGTGAGAAAAAAAGATGCTTGAGATGACGGGTATTGTGATGCGAGCAAAGATTTCATTGTTAGTCGATCAAAGCTGTGTTGTACGTTTGTCTGGCGCCATTTTAAGCTTTATAAGGGCAATGAGCAACATTTTTTCTCTCCCGCACAACAGTTATGAACGGGTTGTCAAGGGGTAACTTTGGGAGCGAGTTATGTGTGAAAAGAGGGGGAGGAAAAGGGATTAAGGGTGAAGTTTTTAAGCCACGTTTTCCGGCTTCCGGACGGGAGCCAATAGGAGTTGAGGGATGTGAAGCAAGGCAAAAGAAGTGAGTGAAGTGAATGAAAAAGCAGGAGTCCACTATGGATTGTCTGGGGAGAATAATGTGCAGTTAATTGCAGTCAAGCGTAGTGAACTGACGCGCGCGTTACGTTTGTGTTCATGGTTGTGCTGGTCAGTTTCTGTGGCTTTGAAACTTGTCTGTGTGTGTGTGTGGGGGGGGGGAGAGGAGCCTTTGATAGCGTTGTATTAGGAGATAATAACGTGGTGGGCCTCTTAAAACGTTACACCAAAGTGATAAGCCTTTATCTCCTCCTGTAGTGGTAGTAGGGGCTTTGGGAAAATTGTTTACGGCGTATGACTCTGCTTTAACAAGGTAAAAGATTCACTTGTTGACCGTCTTGCCCCGAAAAGTCTGAAGAATCGTGTATGGCGGGACGCCGCATGTCGAATTTGAGTGAAGAGTTACCTAGCCTGGGTTTTCAAGTGTTTTTGGAGCGAAAATTGTATACTGAGGATACAACTGAGCTGGCAGGTGTGGTGAGAAGCTGGGGACCGTGGGAGTTTCTTCAGGTCATACCTAAAACGTTCTCACTTCACGTGGTGAATCTCGGTGCTCTTTGCAGAGAATTAAACCAAAAGAAGTGGAGTCAAAGGAAGTGAGGGTGAGAAAAGTCGCAAGAGAATATGAGCGTTCATCACAAATCCAGGATAGTTGGTTTAATGTCAAATTTTTTAGTAGATTTAGCTTTAATATTGATATATCAGGCTTTGTAAGAAACGTGAACAGTCTGGTACAGGCAAAACTAAATTTTGCAGTTGTTTTGTAACGCGCCTGAGTATTAAATGCCTACGATTAGATTGATTAGATCATACAAACATACGAGCAAATTTTACTGATGTTTTACAATTCTTTTTTTTTCATAGAGCAAACGGAGAAAAGTTCAAATAGTAAAATTAAGTAATATGTTAGTAACGTTTTACGTGAAAACATTTTAAGCAAGCAAGTTTTTGCAAATTCCGGGAAATCTGAGTGGTAATATTTTTATTGTTTTTGCCTTTGCAAAGACAATAGAGAGAAAAATCCAACGAATAAACTTGCGTGACGATTTAGTCATTTCCGATAAGAAAAACAAAAAAAAAAAATAGAAGTTATTACATTCATTTAGTAAAATCAGACGTTAGTGAGAGTGTTTTTTTCTTTGAAATGGGAATGAAATGTAAAAATCTAACGAGTAAGGTTACGCAATATGTTAAGAATTTTTATCTCAAGAACGTTCTCATTGAAAATATTCCGTCTATCGTTTTGACGAAACTGAGTGTTACTGCTCATTTCTCAGGAAATTAATTTGCGTATAGTAATTTAAATTTGATTGGTATGAATTGCATCGTGAAACTGGGTTAAGAGCAGTTAGTTCATTCCAAGTGCTTTATGTCGCAGGTTCCTGGCTTGCATTTGCTTTTGAATTTGTCCTATGGTTTTCATAGTACAGACGCATTATTAAAGCGAGTGTAACGTTGTCACATCAGATTCGATCATACACACGAGCTCTACAACAAATTATACTTAAGAAATACGAACAAAAGAAAATTAATTGAGTCCATTAAAGTGCTGCAGAATGTTGGACGTTAAGTTATGAGACCGTTTTGCAAATTTTCCAAATTTGTAAGCGCTGTGTACTCAAAAGAATCATGTCGCAATTAGCTTCGGTTTCTCTTCGGCATTCTTTATGTGCCGAATCGTTAGTCACTGTGAAGATCGATGAGGGGAAGATGTGTATGCAAATGAGCTGGAGCAGGTGTACAGTATTGGGGGTGAAAAACTCTCCAAAAAGAAAAACTCGTGAGTGTGTGCGGAAGGTTGGGCTCCCTTTTTGGAGTGTTAGGACAGATTGGAGCGTTCCGCACCGGTGCGCCACTCAAGTTTATTTAGTCGGTTTTCTCTATGTCCTTATTTTGCATATGGCCGTGTCATTGTCGCCTATGGAGCTTTTGGCCCATAAGCAGGTGATAGAAGTTACTAGCTTCAAAACGAAGTCAAAAGAAAAAAAAAAGAGAGGTGGTGGGGGTTCTTTTAGAAACCCACCTTTTGCTTAAATACATCTCTCCATGAACAACTGTGCTGTAGTAAAAGGGTCTTGGGTATGTTATACCGTGAGATTCTTGCCTTGGGGCTACACACCTTGCTTCATCTAGGTTTTCGGGGCTTGGTTGCTTGTTCTTCTCCGCCGGCTTTTTATTTTAACGCCCGACCAAAATGCGCCTAGGCTGCACCCTCTGTAGTGCCGTGCCGTGCCGAGCCGAGCAGTGCTGTGTTGTGCGTGCTGAAGATGTGCAACACCTTGACACCCGAGACCCGCGCCAAATCTTGTAAAAGAGAACGTTGGAAGGGCGCCCCCACTACGCGCAGCTCTCTCACTCGCCCAAGCTCCCCACATCTGGTGAGCTTAGCCCGGGCTTCCGGCGCGCTCAACCCGCGCCTCGCCTCGCGACTTCGCCTGCACTGTCGCTGGTCGATGGCGCTCAGTTGAGTGCGAACCTTCGGATGCAAAAGACGTCCGTTTTGGTTTCCCGTGTTGCACGCAACGCGGAAGTTTTCAGTGTTTCTTTTCGCTTCCTGCGCGAACGGCAGTAGTTATTTATTTTTCTGCAGTTCTCATCAACCTTTCTTCGTTGGCTTTACACGCCAAAGGTGCTTTATTACAGTTTCTTAAATTTGAAGTGATTTTTTTATCAAGAGAAAGATTGATCAAAGTTCCTGAAGAACTTTGGGTGTTGATAGCAACAACCCAGGGAGGGTTGGGCGAAAAGGCCGACGGCGAAAACATTAAAGTGTTTGGTGCAGTTCGGTTCGTTCTAAAAAAAAAAATAATAGAAAAACATTCTTTTTACGTTTGCGTTGCTATAACTCAACCGTTTTGGGCTACCTTAATGATTCATGTGCATACTTGGGTGCTCTTTTTCCCAACAATGGATACACGGATTATAGTCGTGAATTTATCAGTCAAGGAACACCAAGTGTGAACCATCCCTTTACCTTTAAACCCATCCATGGATTGTCTGTGGACCTTTTCTGATATTTAAACCTCTTTAAAGAAAAAATCTCCAATTTGTCCTATTTTTAAAAAAAGAAAGGTAAGCGTCTCTTTTGCTGAAGTTCAAAGGTCACTAAATTGGTATGCAGCGTAATAGTAGCACATTGTAACTTTAAGCCGCGTCGTTTGTCGCTTGCCAAGCGCTTTTCTTTAATCTTTCTTGGCCCCAGAATATCAAAAGACGATTTGGCAGCATTCGAGAAATTTAATTACGTTTTCCCATAAAGTTGTATCGTTAGTAAACGTGATGAAAGACGTTTGCATCTTGGTCTGAAACACGCAAGTTTTTCCCACACTAGGCCTCACACAAGCGAATTCATTGTTGGGAATGTGTGAAGATTGAATTACTCATCTTCTTTAAAGCCTCCCAAGGACGAATTGAACCGAAATTTTGTAATCCGAGTTCGGATTTCTTTATAGGGTCACAATAGATGCCCTTTGAAAAAGCTACTTTGCTTTTTTATTTGCGTGTAAACCAGAGAAAAAGAAATTAAGGGGGCTCCTTGTAAAAAGAAATAAAAGGGAAAAAATATCGAGGAGGGGAATTAAAGAGGGGCTTATATTGTAAGCAAGGGGGTTTATCTTGGAAGAAATTGCGAGGAGTGAAGATGTTGAAGAGGGGTTGTAAAGGAAGATGGAGATGGCGAGAGAAGGTGTGGTCAGTCCAGTCGGTAGAAATTTGATAAAAAAAATCGTATAGTGCAGAGAAAGAGAGGCTTCAGCAGAGCAAAGAAAAAGGCGAATGTAACCCGAGATGCGACCTTTTTGGCCTGAGTTTTAGGGGGAATATGGGTAAAAGAGTGGAAGAGTCTGTCTTCTTCAAGAATCGCTCCAACAACAGGGGCCCTTTTTGTCTTTGGGAGAAGTTTAAAGTATATTAGCCCCCCTAACCCCCCGCCTTGTGGATGTGATGTGGACATTGAGAAAGCTTGTATGTAGCCAACGCCTTTATTTGGATATTTGCTGCTTCTTTCAAGTGTTGCTTTGAGCAAATACGTCGGATGAACAATGCTTTTTATTGAAGAAATTGGGAAATCTGCATACCTTGGCGTTTGCTACTCGTATGGAAGACGAGCTGGGGAGGCGAGATTAGCGTCCAGTTCTGGTTTATTTAAGGAAATCTTTCTTCAGTAAAACTTTCTTATGACTTGAAGCGTTCGGTAAAGTATGCAGAACTTGAATTGCTTGCCTGGTAAGAATAGTACAAATTTTGTGTGGTCTCAGCCAGACTTGGAACAAATAAAGAGTGGCTATTTTGGGCAAAATTAATTGGCACACGTGACACTGATATCGGGCAAGATGGCTCAAATGCGGTGAACCGGGTTCGATTAAGTTGACAAGTCTTTGGGATTGAAAAATACCTTTTGACTAAAACTTGCTATTGGTCTGAAGCGTGCGGTTTTACTGAGAGGAAAGTATTTTTAGTTTAAAGGCGACGTAATTTGTGAATCTCCGTTCAAGTTCGTTTGAAATGCAATTTAGCCCTTGTCATTGAAGTTCGGACAGAAATGTCTTCATTAAAGGGAAGTGAAACAATAAATTAGGTAAATTGTAGTTTCATGGGGTTTGAAAGATTTTCACGAGAAATTAGTTTAATTTAATCTCCAGTGCGTTTTGGTAGAATGCTTTTTTAATTTGAGTTACTTAATAGCTTTGTGTGAAAATGTAAATTTTATTTCGTTAACAGTAGTAAATTTGTCTGTTTGAACCTATCTTTGCCTTGAAGTTCTGATGACGCCAGTGTAATAGTGAAAATTTGTGTCTTCTTGGAGTTTCAATCGGCTTTTACCTATTTTTGCTTTTAAGTTTTTCGTACATGTTCAGAGTTCTTGTAACTGAAATGTAGAAAAGTCCACTTTTTTCTGTTGTAAAAATACGCTATTATCATGCATGATCGTATCATTATTTCATATGTCGAATTTACTAAGATTTTAAATGTCTCTGGATAACATTAATTAATAATCTCTATTTCAAGTAACAGGTTATAGTAAAAATGTTTGAATAATGATTGAGAATTAGTCTTGATTTTTCCTATTTCGTAGTTCAGATTATTCTTTACTCTAAACCTGGCTTCTCAGATTTTACAATTGTTGTAGTTCTTTCTTATTTACTGAAGACGTTGAAATTAGGTGTTTGTTATTGAAAGTGATGGGGCAAATAAGCTTTGTTTTGAGTGTGCTTTAAGTTGGAGACATGAAAGAAAAAGGTGTGGAATTTTTTTCAGCTATTAAAGAAATTGTTGTGTTTTTAAAAAGTGTGTAGACGGAAAAGTGAAGGAATGCGGTTATTGAGATATTGCTAGGAAGATATGCAAACACAGGAGTGGGAGACTTTAGGAAGGGAAATTTTGGGGCGAAAGCTTTAAGAAAACGTTTTCTCAAAAAGGTTCAACATGTTTGCCTAAACACAATTTTCCCTTTTGGATGCATGAATGTTGCGGGGTAACGGAAAAGCATCGAGCATGTGTTCTGAGGCTCACAACACAATTATAAGCATTAAATTGAAGGGAGCAGGCATGGCAAGCGAGGCTTTTAGTTTGTTTATGTCAAGGGAGAAAACGGGAAAATGTTGGTCCAAATGGGCGAATTAGGAATATTGCGAAAATTTTGGAGTTTAGAACCCCACTTGGCTGTGCACTGGGGTAGAATTGTTAAAGTGTAAAGTTGGTTCAAGTTTTTGAGGTGGATTTTTATGGGGGTGAGAGTGGTAGTAGTTGAGTTTGGTTTTCCACGGACAGAGAAAAGAGGGAGAAGAGAGAATCCAGAAAGGGAGAGGGGAGAAAATGAAGTGAGGGTTTGAAGAAGGAGCGCGCTAATTAAACACAGGCGCCGGGTCTGTCCCAAGTGCCGAAGAAATGTCCATGAAAACGGTTTTTAACCATTTGCTGGGAATTTTCCCCTGGTTCTCCCTCGGGTAGCTCCCATCCCGCCTTTTGCATCTTACGTTGCTTGGCTACCCTTCTAGAAAATGGAGAAAATGATATGGGCCGGGTGAAAAAAGCGAAATAAATCAAACGGGAGTAAATTAAAATGGATGGCGTTGAAAGTTAAGATTTTTGTTTATTTTATTCCCATGCATGAGAGTTGACGTGTGGATACGCAGCCAGTACTCCCTGTACAAAGAGGTTATGGAAAACTTACTGAAAACGTAAATGCATTTTTCAAAGAATAGGTAGATTTAGAGAGCAACATAATGGAGAGCAGCAATAACGTTATATAGCATAGTAGGATTACCAGGTTTCCTAAAAAATGGGTCATCTTCCCTATAAATGTATTCGAAGCAGGGAAATTTATAGTAAATTCTTTTGAAAAAGGTTTAGTTCCACTTGCAGGACTTTCTGCCTGAATTGGAACGCACTAGTCTCTAGCAAACCTCACGTTACGGTTAAAATGCGTGCTGAGACGTTTCTTATGAGTTTTTGGGTTAACTATACTATCAGATTGCCTCTAGGAAACGGGTATAGCTAATAAGCGAAACTGTGTGTGGTGTTTCACCTTTTGACGTATAGTACTGCACACGAAGCGGTTTAAATTTGGCAGTTGCGAGGATTACAATGGTCTGCAAAAATCGAGGACTCCAGATGTACCCGGTTTTTGTGGCCATGTGAGGGTTGCTTGGTGTACTAGCTTTTGAATTCTGGTTTTAGTAAAATATCACATTAATAATTGATTGTAGTTCTTGACGCTATACTTAATGCTGTTTTTTTTCTATTTTTTAAGGTTGGAGACACAGCGCTGGGCGTTACGATGCGCTTGAAGCCAAACTACACCCCTTTTTGGGGTGTAAGTCGCAGTAGTCACTCTTGGCCACGCCTCTTGACCCTACTTGCATTATCAATCTTGTGGTGCCCCCAGTCCGGCGGTGTGTGTGCATCCCCAGTTTCTCCGCCCGCGATCTTATCAGGTAAGAGTAGACGTTTAATTTGTGTGAGAAAACCTCAGGCTTGATTTGCTTGTCGGACTGGCAACACAAAGGTTTAAATACCGATTGGTACAATTGTGGAGGGAATTAATTGGAGGCTGCGGGTATTTGTGGGGGTCCAAGCGAGGGTGGCAAAGGTCAAAGTGCAACACCGGTTGTGAAGAGTAATCTTAAGAACCAAACTGAGGTTTAAACGGAAAATTTGAAGCTTGTTTACCTTTGAAGAGATACCAAGTTCGAGTCGCATGTGGTTTTATCGTAGATTGTATCTCCTGATTTTTTTTAATTATTAGTGACATCTGCACGTTAGGAAACCCTCGTCGAATATTAGTAATCCGATCGTACGATTTTCTTTCCTCTTTTCCCTTTATCTGCTGTTACTTTCTGTATGTGCTACAACTGGGTTTAATCTAAACTGATTATGCTTCCTTTTCGCATATTGCCCTCTTTTCTCACGTGTATTCTTAGGGTAGTATTTTCTGCATTCCAGTTATTTTTATCACTCGTTACTTTTTGTATGAAAAATATGAGCTATTTTGTGCAGTTGAGGGGGTTTTTACTTGTAATTTTGCATGTGTTCGTATATGTTCATTTTTACTAAACGTATTAGTCTTGTTTAGTCCTTAGTAAGTCTACCTAACATTTTTATTTGTCTAAGTGTATTTTTAAGGGAACCTCGTAAGGGAGTATATCGTAAGTCGGGGTTGTCAGATGCAGTTGTGTTACCTTTGGCAAAGGGAAGATGTTATCTCTGTAAAGGTTGTCTTGTACTGTTGGTCTTGGTAAGTTGTCCACCGTCATCGTAAAGTTAACAAAACGTGGTATAAAAATCAGAAGGGAGGCGTGGTAGTGCATCTCTTGTATAGCATAAAGCTTCTCTCTTTTTTCTCGCTGGCTCTTTTGAGTCCCCCCACGTATAAAAGTTGAATAATCTACCAACTTTGGTTGAGGGAAGCGAATGGCAGCCACCACCAAAAAGTCGCAATGACAGCATAGCGGAGGAATGCCTTTTTCAGCCGACACTCACCTGTCTTGTCTCTCACTCTTTTCAATGCCGTATGAAATGATTAAGTCTCTCCCCCATCTTGCGCTCCTCTCCTAGCTCCCTCTCGCTCTTGCCATCTCTTTTTTATTACTAGCTTATTTTTTAAAACTTTTTTTTTTACGGAGTCCGAACTAGGGGACTCGTAGGCGAGTTATTCACTATTAAATACGTCCTATACTGAACGGTCCACAAGCGTCTTAAGCATCCGTGCTTGGGTAGTAGGAACCAATAAATTAACAAACAGAAATTTATTGGTCACCTTTGCGTATATGTTAAAGAAGCCAGTGAGCTTGCAAGGTTAGTTAGCTTAGCGTACAGCGAAATATTCCTAAGACGCGGCAGCTTACGTAATCAAGGACAGTACTTACCTGATGTGACGCGAAACAATTCATGGTAATTTGTCATAATCCAAAAGTGTCGGACTAATTGGGAAGTGAAGCAAGAAAACTTGGTACTGTCATTCTGCAAGCAACAATAAAACTTGGTGGGGGTGGCTGGTTTTTACTATTAGGTGTGAACTACCACGATGAAATCATCAGGAAAAAATGTGAGAAAGTTTTTAGGTGGATTTTTTTTTTTAAAGTCCACTTAAATGTCAACTAGTTTACGTGGAACCTGTTACGTCCTGAGCAGTGCGCACGAACTGTTATTCCAGTGGTGTGACGAGTAAGCTATGTAGGCAACAACGACAGTTGGTTTAATAGCGTGGATGGGCGCTATCGAACGTTTCTCAAAGCAAAACTATTAGGCAAGCTCGGACTGGAATGAGAACGAACTGGTATGTCAGTAAGTTCGTCACTAATATATCTGACTTCTTGTTGTACGGCATTTGCCGATAGGACGAGCTACAAATTGTTTTTTGGAGGTCTTTCGGTACGTTTAGGTCCTTTTTCTTGCCAAATATGACAGACTAACTACGTAGGAGTAAGCTTGCGTAATGAAAAATTGTATAATGTTTGTACGAGTGCGTCGCAATCTGTGAGACAGTTTAGTATGATATCTTGCGTAGTGTTTATTTGCCAGTTGGTGTTTCGTATGAAGTTGTATAAACGGTTTACTATTAGAAATCACCTTGGACACTAGCTATCTAAATGCGTTTGGCCGTAGTACGTTAACAGCCAGATAATTGTAACCCAGAGAGATAAACAAGATTTAGAGCCGAAAAGGAGAACTGATATTGCAGTCGCACCACCGAGTTTTGAAAAGACTCTTTTGAGGTATTTCTTAAAGAATCGTTTTCGGATGTTTATAACATGGGAGGAGTTGGCAGTTTGCACAAGTCAATGTTAGATTTTTTTCTTTGAGTGAAGGGAGTTTATTTTGGTATTATTCAGGATGAAGTAATCCTCACCGTGTAGGTGTCAAGTTTTTGGAACGGAAAACTGTATCTTTTTCTGTTTTTCTATTTCTGTTTTCGCTTTTTCAACCGTGGCTTTTGTATATACATGTTTTAAGTGTTTATGTGTGTACTTTTGGGGGTGAAGAGTTTCAAGTGAACGTTTCAACCATGGGCTATTTCAGAACTTGTTACTGCATAAACGAGTTAGCAAATGTAAAAAGGGGGGAGAGGAAGCGAGAATGCAAAACGTGGAGGAAAATGGCTTTGTGTTGACGCCAACGTTTATAACTGACGAAGTGGACACAACTGACGCAGCAATCTGTTTAGGGGCCTTTTTTGGAGGGGGCGAGGGGGGAAACGGCACTTTATTGGGAGGAGTGCAAAGAGAGTGAAATAAGATGGAGAAAAAGAAAAACAAGGCTGAGAAGGGTGGCAACAAAATGAAAAAAATGCAACCGAATTTTTCGGGGAACGTCTTTTTTAGCTCATACGGGTGAATATAGCTTTCGTTCTGGCAGTTAGGAGAGCAGTAAGAAAGAGAGAGAAAAAGAACAAGATGTGAAGGCACAAGGGGGAGGAGGGTGAACAAGACGTCAATTCTCCTTTCCTCTAGTGGGTAACAAGATGGATAGAAGCCAGACGTTCTACTTTGCATGAGCGGAGATTTTGAACCTGCCAGGAACGTTTTATAGGGAAAAAATTGCCTTGAAAAGTCTATTTTATAGTATTTCATGTCCGATTGTTTTTAAACGCTGAAAATTGAAAAACGGAGACATGGTAGGTATTCTTTATATTGTCAAAAAAATTCGCGATGTCATTTAAATATTGCAGCTGTTTGAATGTTGGAAGATTTTCTTAAAGAATTTTTTCTGACCAAATTCATGGGCCTCGACAATTTTCCGAGAAAAGAGATTTAGGGGAAAAAGAAAGAGGATGCAGATGATGTGCTGGATCATACCGGATGCTGTGATGCAATTTTCGGTTAGGGGGAGTGCGAGGAAGGGTTATGAACACTGCTAGTAGAAGTATCGGAAGCCAGGGCACACGTGGGAATGTGTGTTTGGTATACTAGGACAACATTCTTGAAGGAACTGTAATTAAAGTGTTATTTTTGGTTGGTTTCTTGTGCAGAAGCATCAGCGCCGGAAGTACTAGCAGAAGAAAATGGACAAGTTACGTTCGAGTGTCCCGAACCGTTATTTCCAGTCAAATCAGCCTCTACGTACCTTGAGTGGTGGCACGAAGGCCAAAGAATTAACCCTCGTCACCATGCTCGGATCAAGTACCACAAAAACAGGTATTTTTATGTTCTCATTTACTTCCCTCCATTTAATTACTCTTTCTCACTTGTCTTTCTGTTTATTTTAACTCCTGTCGCATTTTTACTCCTGTTGTGTTTTTTTTTTCATTCTTCGCTTTGTGTATTTGTAGCTCACTTTTTCTTTTGCTACATTTCTTATTTTCTTGTTTCCTCCTTTTTGCGTGGTTTTGTTTGGTGTTGAGATTGCATTGCATGGTGTAGAGTTGAGTGATAATTGATCAAGCCATTGTCGAGCGACAAAAGAGTTTTTATGTGCCATGGGGGCAAGGTGGGGGAAGGAGGAGGGTAAAAGAGAGCGAAATTGAAATAGGAGCTGCGTAATGAGTCATGTGACTTTTGTGTGCGCAGGAATGCGGTGACGTTGAAGAGCGTGCAGTTATCCGACGCGGGCCTGTTTGCGCTGCGACCCAAATCGGTGGATGTGCGATGGTGCAATTTTTCGGTGGTAGTGTTGGAAGCCGGGTTGGCGGAGCCGTTGGTGCAGAACGATGAGCCGGCGGTGAGTTTGACGACCATGGAGGAGGGTGAAGAGGCGTGGTCGGATCCTGACGGCCGCGGCGGCGAAGAGGATGAAGAAGCTGAACCGGAAGGCCCGCCCCGGTTCACCCGGCTAAAGAAGATGCAGATGTTGTACAATGTGGTGAAGCCGGCAGGAAGCACGATGGAGTACAAGTGTCCGGCTGTGGGACGGCCCAAGCCAACCATCGTGTGGAAAAAGGATGGTCAACCCGTGCAACGCCGCTTGGGTTCGGCGCTCAAACAGAAGTGGGCGTTGAAAATGGAAGAACTCATTCCCGACGACACGGGCAATTATACCTGCGTCTTGAGCAATACTCATGGTGCCATCAACTTTACCTTCAAACTCTTGGTGCAAGGTAAGCCATCATTTTGTTAATTATTGAAAAATCTTGGTTGAGGTTTCATTGTTGAGAGGAAGGAATTGTGATAAAATGGATTTGTAAAACTAGCACCAAAAAGCGATTTTCTCTTTGTGTTGGCTCGTCAACTTTTTCATTGGCTAGATGGTCATGCATGTCAATAAATCAATGATTTTGGAAGGACTTTTTTTTTCGTTGACACCCGTGACACTGTAGGGCAAAGTTTTACATTCCCAAGAATTGCTATACATTAATGGAAGATTCTAGCCAACGGAAGTGCGCAACACCATCTCTCAGGCGTAAAGTAACATTTTGTTGCTTATAGCTCCCCAGAATAATTCTTGACTAAATTTTGGGGCGAATTTGAAATTGGTAGGGAGAAAAAAATCTAGCTTGCCATCAACCCCGCCTCACAGCAACTGATGCGGTGCGTTCGGCGGCACCCGATGGCACGTGACGCCTTCATTATAATTAACGCCGAAATAGAGTTGACGCCACCGAACGAAATTTTAAACTTACCGAAATTCGTGCATGCCAAACGGAAATGCAGGAACATTTTTCCTGCGTTTCGTGGAAACTGTTCTGCAAATAGCTTCTTGGAATATAGACGTTCAAATGTTAGAGATTGTCACAGATCTTACAATGAAATTAAGCTACAATTTCCAATCATAGTTCAGAGCTCGCGCTTTCATGATTTTTAGTTGAACAAACAATGCTGTATATGAAGTTTTTTGGTGCTAGTTTAACAAAACACTCAGAACGTTTCGAAACATTTTTGTCGAAAGCTTCATTTTCCTAATTGTGGTGTGGGAAAAGGTCTTCTCTCGATCTCTGAATTTGAGTTACACAGTTTTTCAGTTACAAATACACAAAAAAGGGCACGTATTGGTAAAGGTAAGGGGGAGTTGAGTTTATTAGCATGACTTTTTGTTTGCATGTGCACGTTAGCGCTAGTAAAACGTCAACAGAGCGATACTTTACTGCATGAGAACTCTTCACGTTTTGTTCTTTCTCTACACCAGTGCACGTTAATTGCAAGGTTTACAACTTAACAGTCGTGCGATCCCAAATTGTGATGCGGGCAATTTGAGGGGAAGCTAACCTCAGTTGAGAACTGTTTTATAACTAATTCCAGTTTTAAATCTCGTGGTCGAATGGCTTTAATAACACCTTTTTGTGGTGAGCGATGGGCTTGTGAATGGCATGACTCATTGATAATTAACTAATTTCTATTGATTTTTTTTACTTTGCCCATGCTATGCCATATAGCTTGTTTTGTGTATTGCCGCTGCATCGTGTATTTTTTTCTTTTTGCATTGTGTCTTGGCTGTGTTTTACGCGAAAACAAAAAGAACGCTACCCGCACAAGCCTTACATACTGGAAAGCTCGCTGAAGAACACGACTGTGATTATGGGCGAAAAGGTGCGCTTGGAATGCAAAGTGTTTTCGGACTTGCAACCCTACATTCAATGGTACAAGCATTACCATGCTAACGGATCCTACTTGGGCGATAATGGAGAGCCTTTGGCACGCGTTGTCTCGGTAAGTAAAACGCACGCTGAATGATTTTCTGCTTTTACATGGTTTTTGGAAACACCATCTTGCATCGTGGGCTCAGTTCAGCGTACACGGGAGGGAACTCAATAATTCAACGCTCGAGAAAGAAAAGAGGCGAGAGAAATGGTCCTTTGTCTTTTTGTGTTAGATGACCAAGTTTTTTAAGTTCTCTGGAGGAATGATTGGTATTAATATGTGGTGGGAACGTGGTAAAATGAGACATGTTTAAAAACCAATTTGGTTCGCTTTTTCTGAAAACAAAAGAACGTCCTTTGGCGCGAGCGCCGCTGATTGTTGAGAAGCCGAAGAATCAAACGGTCGAATTGGGTCAACGAGTTGAGTTGCGCTGCGAAGTGGAATCTGATTTAATTCCACACATCGATTGGGTCCGTTATTGCGAGATTAACGGTTCGTTCGCGGACGCAGATGGCAAACCGTATTGCGTCAAGATTATCCAGGTTCTTACCCATACCTCATCCGCAACGGCATGCCGATATATTTGCGTGTGTCTTGCGAACGGGTTAAGCCCGCCAGAATGTCGTTGTTTATGTGTTGCATTATGATGGTTGAACTAACCCAAAAATATTTTGAGAAAGAGAGTCTCGAAAATAGTTCACTAATCAAAGACAAGCATGAGCTCGGATTGCACGTACTTCGACGTTTGGGCCCAAAACTATCAAAAGTCAGATTTTTATGTTTCGAAGAGAAAGTCTTAGGTTGCCTTCGTCTTTTGTTGATTATGATAGCTCCGTGATAAGAATGGGAGACTCGTATTACGGGTTTTCGACGAACAGAGCACGCAATTGCAGAATCCCGCAGAAGTTGACTGTTTCACAATTGTGTGTGAGAATCAGTACAATGCCTGGATGTATGAGATAAGCATGACGTGAATTATTTTATACATTCAGGCTCTTCGTGCATGCCGTCTTTCTCTGCTTTAGAATTTTACGATATCTCAAGTCATACTTTTCAAATAAACGATGTCTTTACACCAGAACGTAGTCTCAACGAAACGGTTGGATCCAGTGAACCAGTTAGTGGAACGTTGCTTTTATCAGATTAGAAGTATGATAAAATCATAAGAGACTTGGAATCAACATATTGTTTGCCGGTGTTATCTTTCTGCGCATTTTCTTATTGTTAGCTCCGAGCTGCAAAAGCTTTTAATGTATAAGGGTTCTGTGACATGATAAAACATCTCTGTTTTTTATTTAATGCTACCACGGCAAGAGCTTGGGACCAAGTAAGAATCGATAAATAATTATAGCGTTATTTTCCGACTGAAGACAATTTGCATGTGCTTGGGGGAGCATCATGATCATTGCAAAAATGTTGGAAATAATAACAAAATATTCAATTTGTATGTATTGTCATTTACAGTCGGACGACGTCAATGTGACAGATCCGCAAGTGTTGGTAGTAGAAAATGCGACACTAGAAGACGCGGGATGGTACACGTGTATGGCCGGTAACGCGCTGGGTACGTCGTACGCGTCTGCGTGGCTCAATGTACTGGAAGAATGGCCCCCGACCGAAATCCCCGTTCCATCCAAACCGCCAGTAGTATACATTCTGGCGGGAGTTTTATGCTCAGTCATCTTGTTGCTTGTCACTGTGGGGACATGGAACTGTCGGCGCCATTATAAGTAACGAAAAAGCCGTATAACTAGAACAATAATTTTCTAACTGGGTATGAATTTTTCTAGGGGAAAGAAAGATCGGTTTTCAGCTCTGGAAAACGCCCATGTGATCGCGCCATCGACCAAGAAAGTCATCGTTGAACGGCCCAGCAACGGCTCCTCCCACGAACCACTCTTAGCCCCGATTGTCAAGATTGAGAAGCAGCGTTTGGGTTCAGGCACGTGCGGATCAGAGTACGAACTGCCTTTGGACGCTCAGTGGGAGTTCCCAAGGGCGGGGCTTGACATGGGTCCGGCTTTGGGTGAAGGTGCCTTTGGCCATGTTGTCCAAGCGCAAGCGCATGGAATCCTCAAACCGGGCGTCACCACCACCGTAGCCGTGAAAATGCTGAAAGGTATTTTTTTTTTGTTAATTTAAGTTTCTTCAAGGGCTAGTGTATTTTAAACGGTGGTGTTTTTTATATTCAGAGGGCCACACTGACATGGAATTGATGGATTTGGTGTCCGAAATGGAGATGATGAAGATGATTGGCAAACACATCAACATTATCAACTTGTTGGGATGCTGTACGCAAGACGGCCCCTTGTACGTCATTGTGGAGTTTGCTCCTCATGGCAATTTGCGGGATTTCTTACGTTTGCATCGACCCGCGTCGGGATATGAACGGGCTATTGGTCCGGCGGGCCAATTGGGCTCTGCGGTAGGGATTGTACCTGGCCCGGGTTTGTCGCCCTTGCACCGCCCAGTCACTCATCGCGATTTGGTATCTTTTGCCTTCCAAGTGGCGCGCGGAATGGAATACTTGGCCTCAATGAAGGTAATAAAATGGAATTTTAAGACATTACAGGAACTAACGGGTTTGTTGGGAATGATTTTACAGTGTATTCATCGGGATTTGGCAGCCCGTAATGTACTGGTCAGCGAAGATTACGTTCTGAAGATAGCGGATTTTGGTTTAGCGCGCGATTTGCACAGTCAAGATTACTATCGCAAAACAACAGATGGACGGCTACCTGTCAAATGGATGGCACCTGAAGCGCTCTTCCAACGGATGTACACCAGCCAGTCTGATGTGTAAGTTTCAAGCTCGTTGATTTGTATCAGGCAAAGACAGAATTGCACGCAAAGAAAATGCCGGTATTTTCATAGTGGCCGTTTTGTCTAATTCTTGATGTTATGAAATCTTTTCGAAAGGTGGTCGTTTGGCATTTTACTATGGGAGATCATGACCTTGGGAGGAACACCGTATCCTTCAGTGCCCAACATTGAGAAGTTGTTCCAGTTATTAAGGGATGGACACCGTATGGAAAAGCCCATCTCGTGCTCTCTAGAAATGTAAATGTTATTTTGTTGCGGCGTTATGTTGACGTGCTTAACTTTTCTTTGACTTTTTTTCAAAGGTATTTGCTTATGCGCGATTGCTGGCAGTACAATCCCGCTGAACGTCCCATCTTCACGGAGTTGGTCGAAGATCTGGAGCGCATTTTGACGTTAACGTCAGATGATGTAAGATTTCTCATCCGTTTTTTATGTCATGAATTTCAGATTTTTCAATGACGAATTTTTAAAGTTATCCTTTAAAATATTATTCTGAATTTTCATGACATTTGTCCCAATTGTTTATTCTGTGTATTGTGTAAATTTTAACTTGCTCTGCGTTTTTCTGTAGGAATACTTGGATCTGGGGTTTGCTGCGCCGGAAACTCCACCATCTAGTACAGAAAACTCAGCAGTTACGTCGCAGTTTGTTCTGTCTGGGGTTTAGAAAGACTCTGGAGCGTTGAACTCATTGTTATTACGTTTGGGGAGTTTGAAAAAGTAATGATGGTGAGAAGCTCTGTCTTTTGGTTCTCCTCGCTGACAAAATCTACGTGCCAAGTCTTTTTCTTCCGTTTGCGTTGTGTCAAAAAGGGAGAGAGCGTAGAAGAAGAGATGCAAGTTGCGAAAAAAGGCGGCGTTAAACTCAGGATGACAGAGAAAAACTGTGAGTGGGAGTTACGCAGTATTAATTTCTTCAATGGTTTTGTGTTCGCCGAGAAAACGTCTCGTTCCCAAAAGAAGCCAGCAGAAGAAAGTGCCTTATTTTTTACCTTTGCTGCTGCTGATGCTGCGTGTCTCAAGAGAACGGAAACAGAACGAAGAAAGCTACTTAACAAGCCAAACGTTTATTATCGCAGAGACGGAAATAACTGAGAAAAAAACTAACTGAAGTTTTTTGGTTACCTGTGCCTTCGAGTGCTCAAGAATTAAGAAAGACTTTTATATGGGACGAACAGTTTTTTGAGAACTTGGAAAAAAGAGGGCGGTCCATTCCTCCTTCTAGTGTTAACGAAAAGCAACCCTAGTCAAAATGTGCGGGACGGTGTTTTCGGGAAGAAAGAAAAAGAAGCCATTTATTCTGCTTTTTAGTTGCCGTACAAAGAAGAAAAAGAAACGCAGACATTCGACAGTGCCAAAGTTCCTGGTTTGACTAGAGGCACGTATTCGGTGGAATTCATTGGAGGAAGAAGGAAAGAAATGGAAAGCTGATATGGCAATTGGGCATTGTTCGAAAGGGGAAGAAGCTAAAAAAATGTTTAAAAGAAGAACAAGAAGCAAGAAGGTGGTTTAATTTAAGAGAAGCAAAGAAGTTTGGGAGGAAAACTGGCAGTGGCTAATCGACACGACATTTTTCTGTTGCTGCAGAGCTCTCGTTTCTTCGTGACGTTCGCTAACTCGTGGGGTGGAACATGTACTCTTTAATTCTCTTAACGTTCGAAAAAGGATCTCACTTCATTTCGCTATTTTTGCTTAATCTACTCGTCGAACACTCAGAACGGTGTTGCCTTTCTTTCCTTATCGTTCTACGTTTACCACACCGAGAAAAAAATACTTCCCTTCTTAACTTGACTTTGAACCTGGTGTTAGAATGAGTTTCTTCGAACATGTCCGTTTACCTCAATGCAAACATAATCAAGTGTTTTTCTTGCGAATCCTTTATTTCCCCGGCAGACTTATAATTATTATTAATTTTCTCATCATATGTTTCGGCGTCGTAATTTTTGGTATCGTGCCCTGCAAAGTTACCCCTCCCCTTTAATTCGAAGTTTGTACATAGACATGAAAAGTATACATAATTATCGAAGAGCAATAATATTTAAACATGTTGCCTTTGTGTCTTTAATTCTGAATTTTTAGTAGTCATGTACAGATACCTGTTAATTCGACAAAATGGGAATAAGACGTCAGCCATTACTAAGTCATTGCAGACAAGAGGTTTTGATAATACTGTATTATGAGTGGTTCATAATAGACCTTGACAGTAGATTGCTGTATTATACGACTGCGAATAGTATGCCAAAAACGATTGTTTTTTTTTTTCGAGAAAGGCGAGAATTATCCTTAGAGTATTTTAGATCCGAGAAATGTCATGAACGCTCCGAGAAATGACTTTTTTGCTCGTGAACCCGCCTTCTATGTTATTTTTTATCTTTCAATGGTGAGCACATCCTTCGAATACGTAGAAAAAATGAGAGCTCCACCCGTCCTCGTTTGCACGCTCCTTTACCTGACTCGTCTCTTGTGCTCGCTACCGACCACATAACTGAAAGTGGTTCTTATTGATTTGTTTAGTTATTTTTATTTAGAGAATATACGACGAAAGTAAAATACTGAATAGTAATGACCAATTGCATGATTTTGCAATTTCGTAGAAGAAGACGTTTTAGGCAATAAGCGCAATATCACTTTCTTTGGCTAAAAAACACACATTCAAAAAGCAGTCCTTGTGTGCATTAATTTTGTTTCGTGACTGTTTTCCTTCGCAAAAACAGAATTCAAACTTAATTGTTTCGTAGTACTCTTTATCATTTTGTGAATCCCTTGTGCTTCGCGACATGAAATTCAGAAGCGCTTAAAGATTTGTGGTCTTGTTTGAACCATATACTCGTTATAAGAGTAATTGAAGATTAGATGTGCGCATTAATATTTATTTTTACCACTGTTCTTTCACCCTAGGATTCGCGTTTTTAAGCGCTTATATCAAACGTAGAGCAATTTCCGTAGAAATGTCGGCCATAGGTACTGATTCCGAACAAATCAAGAACGAAAGCTAAATATTGTTCGTGATCTCTCAACGACGAAGCTTTAACGTAAACCAATTTTGATTTTATTTATCCCAAAAGAATTTTAAATTTAAATCACTTGCAGCAAATTTAGACTTTAAATATTAAATAGAGTTTAAGAGAACTGGTGTGGAGTCCATCAAGTTATAAATCTTAATTTTCTTTACTGCAAGGTCATGCCAAACGAAGGATATTTTTAATCAGAGATAGCCTTTTCGAAGAAAAAATTAAATTTAAAAGGTTTCCACTGAACAACGCTAGGAACTAAAATTGTTTAAATTATTAGGAAGTCGCATGTCAATACATATATTTTCCTGAAGGATTACAGCGGAAGAGTCTTCAGTATTTTTAGCAAACCCCCCTTTTCCCACCGTCCACCCAATACTTATATTTTCACAAGTGTTGCAGGGATGCAGGGGGACCTACCTATTTAACTAACTTAACCTTACTTAACCTCATGTAAATAACAGCTTTTTCAATAACTTTCCTTTAGTCTGTATATGTGAGCCTGGGTTAGGTTTTATTACGTTTAGTTTACCTTAGATTGTGAAAAAAGGATCGGAGTGTGGGTGTGGGTGGGCGGGTGGTGGAAGCCGAAAGCAACTAATTACGACTTGACAGTTTCTTAGTAAATTCAATCTGACTTCAGTTCAGGGGCGCAGCCAGGAATTTTTTTCGGGGGAGGCCCGTGTGTTTTTTTCGGGGGGGGGNGGGGGGGGGGGGGGGGATAACTTTTTCTTGATGCTGCCACTGAGCTTACTTGCACACAAGAAAACAATTTCGCCTCCCCCCCTTCACTGCGCCCCTGTTCCCTACCTGAAAGAATTCCAAGACATAATAAATGAACAGCTCTAGCCTTCATAAATGACAAGTATCAACGATCAACACACCATAAGTATTACTTATATTTCAAACAACGACATGAACGCAAATTGCTTTGGCCGAGCGGTTATAGATATGGGCTTTTTGTCGTGAGGCAGTGGGTTCGAGTCCCTATGTCTGAAGTTTGGTTTTTCTGGGGAAAAAAGTACTATCTTCCCTGTCCTGCTTTCTATGGATTCTGGTGTATCCCTATAAAATGGGATGACCAAGAGTATCACTGGAAACAACATGGGTAGCAGGAAAAGGGAAAGGAAAGGGTGAACGAGACTTCGAAAAGCATGATGCATCGTGCGTCGTGCATCGCACTTTTTCCCATGTTATTCCTTATGGGATTTCAAACTTTTTGGCTCCTGAGACGCCCTCAGGGCATAATTTCATACTCAAGCTCAGTTTTCGCGCTTATTTGAACGGCTAGCACAATAATTCTTACAGATTCGGAATCCTCTTATCGAGGCTGACAATTTGCATTCCTTAATTTCCAAATTGCAGAGATGTCGGTTAATTAGGTTACGTCAGAGCTACCATAATCTTTGTAATTCCAATAACATTAACAAGTACGATAATAATTGTTCCAGTACAACAAACTTTTATTGGCAGAAATAAAATTACTACGGTGGATTTGTCGCTATCAAGCGCGACTAACTCGCTAGAAATTTTATTACAAGCACTTTTCTTCTGTAAAAAAATCGTGGTGCTTTTTCACGCACCCCAATACACAAATACCTAATAGTATTTTTGAAAGTTCTGACGACACCATAGCCGAAATCTTTTTATACATCTCGACTGGTCTGAAATAAAGTATTTTCACGATGAAAGAAGGTAAAATATAATAACCACGCGCAGTTTTGGCACAAATGTTGTGTATCACGTTTTGATTCGTTTTAAAAAAAAAACACGCAATTTTACATTCTTAGAAATAATACAACGAGGGGCAATAAAACCACTTTAGGCAAGGGACATAGAAATCTTACACATTAACATGAATTAATTACAAATTCCATCTGTGAATCACGTTGGGACCCAAAGTTTTCCATTCCTGCTTTGTCACCATTGCTTGCTAGAACCCGTCGCTATTCGCTAGAACACTTGCTCCAGTATACGACGCATGATACCGATCTGGAGATGCATGAATTTTGGGATTTCGGGGGGGGGGGGGGGGGGGGG
>JAGQDJ010000007.1:482885-598088 GCA_022885665.1 Triops longicaudatus | reverse complement strand
TGTTTTTTTTTGGGGGGGACAACTTTTTCTTGATGCTGCCACTGAGCTTACTTGCACACAAGAACTTGCCCCATCGCTGCGCCCCTGCCCCCAGGGTAAGGCCGTGTGCCCCAGGTTTTACAGAAACGCATACAGGGAAGGACCAGAATCAGGTAGAAACTCAATCAAGAGTAGTATCGGTGCCGTGACAAGTCATGCACCAGTAGGCACACAGGAATAGTATAGAAAAATTTGTTTCCCTTGGTCCTCAAACCCAGAACATTTAGGCTAGAGTGCAGTGCTTTACATCGCCATGTCCCTTTTAATATTTTAATTGAAATAACTCTCATATGTCTGAATAGACAAAGCTGGGTCTCTATATTAGCACGTGACTCGTAATGATTCTAATGACATCACTCAAAGTGTGACATTACGATAGTCAGTCACACGTTCATATATACCAAGTTTCCGTACAGACCTACGACAGTTTTTTCTTCGTCTCACTTCGAATACGATTTTGTAAATAGCCCATATTATTTACAGCTTTTGCCCTGTACCATGTTTTGAGCACTGATTTCATTGCCTAATTTGATAATATAACAATACTACTCCCAAAGAATTTGCGAACATACTGGGCGAGATTCAAGGATAAATTTAGTGTTTTTGTACTTTGTCATAATACACTAAAGGTGGATTATAACAAAAACTAGTACGGAAACGACTAAACAGTAATGTTTATTTTTCAGGACGGGTGTGCGGGCCTACTAAGTTAAATGTTTGACAAAATACGGCGTACGATTGAAAAAAAAAATATTGAGATAGAAAACGGAAAAGTTAACTGAAACAAAAATGTCTCTCAATTTAATACATAAACATTCCTTCTGAGTATGTACGCGTTTTGTTTTTCACGATGCACACTTTTTCGGATTCTTTTATTGTTCATTTATCCCTCATAGGCATCTTGTGCAATCCGCATAAAAGCACTTATTTTAGTGACTACATTTCAGTGATAGACTTGTAAATTACAGTCACACCCAAGATAAAAACGGCTACGCATACGAACACAAAGTAATTATGCATTCCCTTCCTAAGTTGTCCCCATTTCCGTAACACATTTAGCAGCTATCCAGATTTAACGAGACTTCAACCTAGATTATAACGCACTTTCTTTTAAGCACACAGTGCATAGTCTTGTATTGGTACCGCATGGATAAATTGAACAATTGAATATCCTGACTGACGTCAATACCGGTTGGCAAAGTGCGAAGGTTTGCAAACGTGTCGCAACAGCGTAGGGGCTCGCATTATAAGCGACGGGAGCGCATGTTCAAACATGTCCCTGTGGCGCAGTGGATAGCGCGTTGGACTTCTAATCCAAAGGTCCCGGGTTCGAATCCCGGCAGGGATGCTTCCGTTTTTCTTTTTCCTTTTCATTACGTTACTGTGAAATACAGTAGTTCCTTCTACTTGACTCACCTTACATTATTTTTCATTACTTAATTCCCTATTTCCGTTTAATTTACTTTCTTATCCTCCATATAAAACAAATGCTTACTTCTGAATCCTTGCATACTAAAAGAAAAAAGACAAAATAACTGTGAATAAAATCTTGTAAGTCACCACTAAATTTAATACAAGATATCCACATTGCCAGCATACCAAAAGAAGTTGTGAGACTCCAGCCGAATAACACAACTCCTAGGGGTTGCCACGAAAGCATTCCATAGCGTATTCCTCAATTAAACCAAGTCTCTGTACTATCACAAGGCGTTTTTCGCACACACATCAAATTCTTATTTGGCCCGACGCTGGAAAAACTTAATTAGAAACAGAAAAAAGTCAAGAAATAACTGTGACCACACACACATAAATGTCGATTCAAAAGCAAGTTTAAAAAAATTTTGAATCTTCTCCTATTTTTCATTTAGTCTTCATTGCATGATGCCGTTTACTGACACGTCCGCAAAACAAACCCATGACGAATATCAGTCCTGTCGCAACCAAAGCAACGGCTAGAAAATAATGTCGAGACGGTGAATCATTCAACTGCCTAAAAGCTTGCTCCATCGTTTCCGGTAAAACGATCTAAAAACAAAACAAAACAAATAAAAAAAATAATTAAAAAAGAAATAAATAAAGGATCAAAAAAATATATGGTTAAAAAATACACCCAATCTTACCTTTGACGCATAGCCGAATAAATTCACTCTACTTTCCAGCAAAGTTGCACATTCTTTTTGAAGACTTAACGGTTTCTCCCGCAATAAACGCAAAAGGCACGTCAATCCTGGCAATTAGAATAAAAAAGAATGGCTAAAACTGAACTATTTAAATGACGCACATTCTTAAATACAAACATGAATCGTACAATATTTAAAACAGTTCAAAATTATACGCGGTCCTGTCCTGCGTTTAACTCAGTGAATTCTCATGTAAAAATTAAAAATTCGCTTCGAAGCGAAAAAATTCGGCGTAACGATATACGACTTGAGTTTTTGCGAGTGAAAAGAAACCACTGCATTACTTTTTCCTTCTGCGTTGGGAACATGATCACAATGGAGTTGTAAATCTATGGCACATGCGTTGTGCAAAATAGGATCGACTTGAACGTCCACTTGCGCCGCTTGCACATTCTGAGCCACTAAGCGTTTACAATCGTACGCCATGCGAGGGTCTTCTAGGTGAGATTTGAGGCATTCTGTCACCAAACCTTGTCCATGCTTATCAGCGACTTCTTGACAAAAGAAGGCAATCTATTCTCAAAAATAAGTCAGTAAGCATAGAACAATAATCTGCCAAACTTCCTCTTCGTTACGCAGGAAAAGAAATCTTACATCTTTCTTGCAGCGTTTAACCAATACTGGATCCTGTCGATAATCCAATCCCGCTTCCTCCATCACTTTAGCTAATTCCGTGGCACAATTCATGCCCAAGGACTGCTTGTCGACGAATTTTTCTTTAAGGCAAGAAATTACTGCGCCTTCAAGTTCTTGTCCGGGCGAAGCGGTAGCAAAAATTTCTCGACAGAACTTTCCAATCTCTAGCCGGCATGCGTCTCGTAAAACGGGGTTAAAACGGATATCTAGGCTCTGTTCAATCATTCGGCGTACGACAAGATCTTTACACGCGCTGTTCAAGTACGAATTTCTTCTCGCCTATGATACAATTCACGTTTTTAAATGACACAACAAGTTTCCAAGAAAAATTATTTTACCTTCAAGCATTCGAGGACCCTGGACGGATCCACCGTAGCACAATAATGTTGGATATCGTCTTGACACGTGTTCATTAGCGCAAAGTCCACTGCATTGTCTACCATTTCTTCCTGTTCCACTTTGAAAACCACTTTATGGCAACTTTTCCCCAAATTTTGACGATTTTCTTTGAGGCACTCCAATACGCGTCCTTGGCCGGGTTCTACATTTTTGCAGAATTTGGTGCGTTCATCGCTGCAGGCAGTGGAAATTGCAGGATTGAGACCAGAATTTTCATGCTGTTCAATGAGCTGTAGACGGAGTTGCTTTTTGCATTCGCTAGAAACTTTGGGCTGAGCAAGCGTCCGTGATTGCTGGAAGGTGTCATTGAGCATCAGTTCGCTCAAGCAAGTCACAACCTCCAACCTTATAAAAGAAATAAATGTAGTAAATAAATAAGAGCGTTAATATAGTTATTTTTTACGAGACGAAACCACAATTTACTTTGTTTTGCCTGAGTTGCAATAGCGCGTAATATCCATTCGACAAGCATGTTTAAATCTTGGACTGAATCGAACGTTTTTCATTGTGATAAACTGGAAGTGCTCAATGGCAGCTTTGCATTTCGAATTCATTTTCACGTCAGGTGTGGGATTCACTTTGAACTGAATCAAGCAATCCATTACGTCTTCTTGGTCGTCCAGACAGTGATCTTCCAAGAATCGATCGCAATACATAGATACCAGCGGATTCAGCTCAATATGCCCTACTTCTACTTCTGTAAAATTTGTTACCGCTGTTTTGCAATCCGGGCTTAATCTACAAAACAGGACAAATAAAAAAAAATCAGTAAATGAAAAAATGAGCATAAATTCAAAAACGCAACTCAAACCGAAAGGGCTAGGAAAATAATAAATAATAATAATAATAATAAAAAATACTACTAATAAAACAAAATAAATACAGACACTCAGAGACGAACACTACTCAACAGATTTTTCTTTACTTCTCAAGTGAATCCTGCAAGCACAAAATTTCTTCTCCTTTGCCGGTTTTATCTGAACAAAATCTTGCCAAGTCATTCATACACGGTTCTTCGATCTCCGGTTGCAAATCTACGCTCACGGCGCGCTGTTTCATGACTCTTTTGATTTCCTGCAAGCAGCCAGGTTCCAACTAGGAAAAAAAGAATTGAAACGATCGTTTAAAAGCTCTCGTAAAGCTTATTTTATATTTCAATATATTTTTATGGTACTTGTTGAGTAGATTGATCGGTGTAGGCATAACGATATAGGCACGGCAAGACCAACGGCGCTCGGTCCACGTCCATAGTTTCGCCATTGGTGGCCCATTCGGCCTGAGCGTGACAAAGTTTGACTGCATCGTTTCGACAACGTTGGTAAAGCTGTGGGTCAAGACGGAAATCCCGAGCCACGAAGTACTGAATTTCTAACAGCGCTTCTTCGCACGCCGCATTCATACTCTTTGAATTCAAGTGATCCATCAAGCATGACAAAACGCGCCCTTCGTGTCCAATCGATTCCTTACAGTGAGCTTCCACTACCGGCTGGCAAGATTCCTTGAGAACGCTATCTGTCTCCCAGTCTGCACCTGCATCTGTAAGACGAACTAAGTCTTCAACCTAGAAGCACACACAAAAAAAAGGAATTAAATCGCTGTTTTTAAAAAGAATTCCGAAAGGAAAACAAAAGTAACCACCGATTTATAAAAATACGCACGGAAAAGTTAAATTCTGGTAAAGAACGCATTGCGCACGATCAGGGGCGTCGCGAGGGAGGTTGGGGATGTACCCCCATCAATAATTGGTCAAAAGCCGATTCGGTAAAAAAGTATCATACTCGAGTCGGTAAAATCTTCAAGTACAGTCGGCATAATTAAGGCTCCCCCCATGAAAACACCTTCGCGACGATCCCGTGTACAATATATACAAGAAATAAATACTGAATAATACAGATTGTAATGTGTAAAATTCCCTCAAATATCAATAATTAGGAATGTGACGCAACAATGATTAGATTTAAAAGAAAAATCTTACGAAAAGCAAAACATAAATATTTGAAAATAAGAGCTAATTGAGGCTTAGTTTTTCGAAGGGCACTTGTAGGAAAATTAAAACCACAAAAAAAGGGCTTAATGTCTTTACAGCTCTTCGGCAAACATCCGAAAGTCCTTTCTCCGCTTTCCGGCTTCTTTTGGCTTGTTTCATCAAACAATGAATGGTTCTTCCTCCCACAAGCTTGTTTTTGCAAAAGGTTTCGATATCCGAGGCGCAAGACGTAACCAGCTCGGGCGAAAGTTTGTAATTCTGCAACAAAGCTTGGCGATGTCTCAACATTTCGGACTGGCACACAGGATCCACCACATCTCCTAAAAAAACAAACGAAAAAACTCATTAGCGATCTAAGTAAAACAAAATACATCGCTATACTATACCCAACAAAAACAAAATATAACCATAAAACTGACTTAAAGACTCAAGTCTCCGATTTTTCCTCGTAAATTTGCCATGTGATGCAAATTTAACCCAACTACTCGTCAGAGAGGATAAGTTTTGTCATCGAAGAAATTTCTAATGATGTTAAGTCCTATTTACTGAATTCCAAAGCTGAAGTTAACGAAACGGACAGCTATTTTTTTTTACTTAAATTAAAGTTTCACTGTACTTTGGTACTTTGATAAATGTTCCACCTTTTGAAGGCTTATAAGCATTGTTCAGAAGCAAAGGCTATGAAAAACGCTTCTATGTGGGATACGTTGGTGTAGAAGGAATGTTATCGGCCACAATTTTGTAACAAGTTTCATTCAACACACCCAGATTTTTAGATCGCACACTACGCAGCAACGGAACTAAATCAGCCACAATTAGGCGTGTAAGGAGCAACTTACCTCGATGTAAAGCCGACTCTAGGCATAACAACACTCTTGCCAACTGTACGTTTTTGTCTTTCGACTGGAATCCTTTGCAGGAGTACGTTTTGATATCTGCTTTACAGGCTTTGGCTAGTCCATGGCTCACTTTATAATCTAGAGAAACCAGCTTTTGTCGCCTCGCAAGTTGGTCTCGACACTGCGAACGAGGCATAACGATACTTCTGATTATTTTTTTCGAAATGGTTAAGTAAAGTAGACTTATAAGTCAAATTTTTACTTGTGTACTCATAGTAGGGCTCGCAATTTGCTGCATAAGGCACTTGTACACGCGGCCGTCGCCAGCTACGATTTGGCGACAGAAAGTCTCGCGATCGGCTCGGCAGGCGAGGAACAGCGGTCGGTCCAAATGGTAGTCCGTGGATTGCAATTCTGCTGCGCGCAACGTTTCCCGATAGCAATCCGGCTGTAATTCCGAGACATGCTCAGACAAGCAAGCTATGGTTTGCCCTTGTGGACGACTTGCCTAAAAGTAACCAAAAAGACAGGAAAATCAATTCGGGCAAGTCGCGAAACTTCTCTGAAGAAGCAGCCTTTCCTCTCTTTATTCCTGTTTTAATAATCTTTCTTCCAGTAGAATGACTGAAAGCAAAAATTCACTTCATGTGTTTCCATTACTCAAGTTTGGTTGTTTTTCATGATTATTCTTTTTATCAAAATGATAAATAACTATCGGTCTTATTAATTCAAAGCAATTCAAGCACCCAAAATTCCTAAAATTCTGAATTAAGCAAACACTCGTTAATTTTAAAAACGAGGTAATGCTTACGTCAGATTTGGCATCGACACGCCCACATCCCAGTTTCCGGATATCTGATTCACAGGTTTGGGCGAATTGGTCAATTAACCGATAATCGGTGAAGATAATCGTTCCCACTTTGACGACGAATTCTTTACACTGGGCTAGATTGATCTTGTCGACGTATTCTAACAAACAGGGCAGCAGATGATTGGGCGTGTCCTTCGCAGTTTGACACTCGTCAATGCGTTCAATTTCTTCGCGACAAACGCGAGACGCCGTGTCGAGAAAACGGTTATCTTTGGTGATGTTCAATTTAAACGACCACAGCAACTAGGCAAAACATATGAAACACGAGTCAGTTCGCAATAATTCGTTCAGAATATTGAGGACATTTACTTACGTTATGGCATGTCTGACTAACGACCATTTTGCCATCAATCTACAGTTCGAGAAAGCGGGAAAGTAACAACAGAAATATTAGTAAACTTGTTCGGGAGATGAAGAGCCAATAAAAGCTGGAGAAATTTAAATACTTCGCTGTTCTGAAGGCAATTTAAGACGACTAAGTCATCGTCTGAGCCTTCGTTGGCACACAATGCTTTGACATCTTCTTTACAATCTGGACTTTCGGCTAATGTGCTGCGTTTCGATAAACGTTGCATGTCGTTTAGCCCTAATACGCGTTCTAAATCAATTGTACAAATCAGCAACACGGTCACTAAGAATTTGACTTGCGGGTTCATGATTGGAGACTTGGTTTTGGACTCATAGGGTGGAACAACCTATCTGAAACGCAGAAATACATAAGCTACCTGTGTACACTTGTTTACTTCTCTTCACACGATCGTGACAAGTTGATCAACAAACCGGCATTCAAAATAATCATGATTACAACGACCGATAGATCTGTTATTGTACCAATCATTATAAGCCGTGAACAAAGAGCCTCGGCAAATTTTCAAAAGAATGTTGATTACAACAGTATACGTGTTAGTTTAGAGAGCTTTATTTGAAAAAAAAAAGGCAAATAAACACGTCACGATCCGGGCGAAGGAAATAAACTTGTTATGAATACACGCTAAGGATATTTACCTGCACATAATATTTCCTACGTCGTAATAGAGCAAATGCATGAAGCACGTCACATTCAATTATCTCCAAGTTTCACGAATGTAAATAAAATATGAAAAATGGCAAATCCTAAATGACCGCTGACATCACAAGGCACTTGTCATCACAAGTCACCTTTACAATTTGTCTTGTTAGATGGCAATAGCGTCGCTGAAATAACCATTGAAATGATTAGCCAACTACGACGTCGCTGAACTGGCGTCAAGGGTATTTCTCCTACCTTCACACCACAAAATGTACCCGAAAGTTTGGGGGTTAGGAAAACGACTACATAGGCCCTAAAAAAATAGGCGCGCTGGACATCAAAGTAGCTCACCAAAACCATCCTAGTATGACTTACATTATCGTTTCCGAAGTATACCTACAAACTGCGAGCGTGTTTGTCGGATACATCTTATGCATGAAACTGGCTAAAATGCAGCAGTTCCTTCGTCTACGAGGTTAAGTGTTTCGACGAAAATTCCTTGTAGATTAAATTTGCGTAAATGCCGAGAACGCACATTTCGAATCTTGTCTTCTCCTATCCCTATAATAATTAAGTATTCGGGTTTGGGTGCGTCTCTGATGTAAACGAATTTCTCCGCGTTCTTAAAACAGAAATTCTTAAGAAATGTCCAGCTAAGCCTAGTTTCAGTCCATCCAAAGAATTTCATGACATCCAGATACCTATTCTTGTCATACTTCGAAAACTGGACGGCAGTTTGAACTTTTTAAGGACGCCAGGGCAAAACCAAATGAGGAATCAAAATAAGACATGTTAATTTCCTCAACTTGCATACTGTTGTCTCACAACTTCCAGTCTACATTATTAGATCACCAATCAAACTCAACTCGGTAATTTTTAAAGTTTCTCCTCCCTGTCTCCTTTTTTAGTCGACGCAATGGAGCCATCACAACACAGGGTAACACGGGGTGGGAAGGGAGGGAACATAGGGGAGTGTTACTTTCCAAGGGATAAACGAAGTCAGTAAAGGTGGAGGAAAAGAAGAGAAAACAGGGAACTCAAGAACTGAAGTTTCACCAAGGTACGTTCGACAAAAAGAGAAAAGAAGAAAATGGCTGTTCTAGATGAAATAATTTCGCTCGTCTACAAAAAATGCCGGTACGTCTACCCATCACACTTGACGATGGCCACGCCGTCGTTTCCGCCCACCACTACTCCCACTACCTAGAATGTTCACCGAATTCTTCGGAATAGGGCGTGGCTGGCTCAACTTCCGTCCACTACCTTCCTAAAGACACAAAAATAGTACACAAATGATTGACAATGGTAAAAAAATCAAAATATAATACAATTTGCAAAACAATGCAACAAAAAATGCGCACTATAACTGCGTTTCAAAATATTACAAAACATTTGCCACCCACCCCCAAAAAAATGAATTCCAAAGGTTTCTTACTTGGATATTTTTGGCAGCTCCTAAAGTCGGGAAATCGCTATCCGAGTTCAGCTCAAATTTGCTCCCCAAAGCTTCGTTTTCCGACATGTCAGACTCCTCATGCCGTCCTAAATGCGATTCTTCATTGGCACGTACCGAGTTGGTGTGCTTGAACGGACAGTCTTCGCCTTTGAAACACGAACCTTCGCTCCAAAAGCGACACACGATGGAGCCCAGGTCGTGAGAGAATTTGCAATCCACACGACGACACTGGCCTTCCACGAAAAACGAACAAGGACGAGCTTTGGTGTGATGGATAGCACCTCCTCCTCCTCCTCCGTTTTTTCCCTTCCTGACTGAAGTCCTGCGACGACGGAAGTGTCGACGGGACTTGCTATTGGACGTTGAAGCTTGAATCGTACTATTTGTCGAAGATAGACTCTGAAATAAGACAATAAAAATAGATACATCAATACAATAAATAAGCTTGTAACAATATGCAAAACTAAATGACAAACAGGCTGAACAAACTAATCTTTTAGTATACATGATTTCTCATGAAAGTTAGAGAAAGTGAAATGCACTTCGCATAATTTGCAATATAGTTTTGTTTGACCAATGACTGGAGATGAAATGAAAAATGTGTTCTGTATTCATTTAAGTCAAAGCAAAACTGCAATCAGAAGACTCCTCGCTTAACTTTCCTTGCGACATTTTATGTTATTAGAAACGAAATTCTGATGCAATATGCATACGTACTGAAGCGAAAAGTAAATGTTAGGCATCTTTTCTTTTAGTTGAGCGTTTCAGGCTTTTGTCAGAGCTAAAAATTTGCACGCGGACGTAGCACTAATACCATGGAAAAGGTTTCCAGAAGAAAGTACTTTTACGCAGGCGAACTTTCCTTGACTTGGAAATAAACACTCACGAGTAAATGTTCGTGAGCTCTCACTTCCACGAACTCAATCGTTATTCGTATAGTACATAAACAAAAAAAAAAATTTCGCACTGCAACAGTAAACACGCAAAATGGACCCTGGTTCGGCAGCGCGGGTGCGACTTTTTTTCAATGCTTTTTCTTTTGACTTTTTTTCAAGTTTTCGCAAATTTTTATTTATGGAATAGAAAATTGTACTTTTCTGTTATACACCCCCTCGATTCCTAGTTTTTCCACCCAACCTAATTTAATTAAACAAATTTTAACGTATTTACCCCCGGCGAGCCAATAAAAAAATCAAAAGTGACAAAATTCAAAAAGACAGATCAAAAGATACAAATGATAGGTCAGTTATGTTGTGATAAATTAGGTTAGATTAGTTAAGTTAGGTCTACGTTAAGGTCAGGAATGTTGATTTGTAAGTTAACTAAAATTTTTATACATTCGTGAAATGAGCAAATCGGAGGGGGGATTATAACAGAAAAGTACACAGGAAATTATTTTATGCTTTCAAAGATCACCTATTAACCAAAACATCGAGGAAATCGGAAAAAATCGGAAAAACAATCGGAAAAGAATTAAAATCAACGCGAGGACGGATGAGAAAACTTGCCCTTTTCCACTGTTCGTTACTTTCAGGATTTTTTTTAGAATACGTAGAAAACGTCGAACAAAGGACTACTATTTTCTCACAAAGGAAGATTGAGCGGAGAGCTCAGTCTTCCTTTGTGAGAAAATCTGCAAATGAAAACAACTTGCAACGGCAGGCAGAATCCTGGATAAGCAATAGCGTATTTGACTAAAAAAAAAAAAAAAAAACATCTGCATTTAAGAGACAACGAGCTCTTTGTACGCGAACTTTTTTCTTGCTTTTCGGCTATTACAGCACTTACCCGCCTCGGTTCATAGAATCACACAACGAGAAACCTTAAAATAAGAAACTTTCCCTAGCTTTTCTTTCTTTTACATTCAGATACCAGTGTATCTTTCTTGTAGGGAAATGACAATCATTTCACTTTGCCTTTTCCTCGACCCACATAGAAGAAACACATAGTAAACAAAAGATAAATGAAATAGTACTTACAAATAATACTGCAACATAATGTAAAAAAAAAAAACAACAGAAATGACTGAAAGTATTCTAGACAAGGAAAACGGTCGTAATTGTACCACGTACAATAAACAATAACAAGTAAATTATGTTGTAAGAAAAACATGGAATTACTTGGTTAGAGTCCAAAGAGCCAAACATTTCGTCAAAAATGTCGTCATCCAAGTACTCGACTGGTACTCCTGACACGTTCCAACTCTCTCCTTCCCAAACCTGGCCATAATCTGCGGAATTCTCCTGATATTCCTCTTCTGGTACCAGCCACTCGCACACATCCACTTCTCCTTCTAAAGGATTCCACAATCCGTCCAGATCAATGTCCGCTTCCTTCCAGTCCTGCTCAGGAAACGCGGCAACATTGTTCTGATACTGGTCCTCCGCTAACAAACTATCTTCTTCAACCAACACTTCTCCCAACTGATCGCCCAGATCGTTTTCATTGCTCGCTACGGCTTCCCAAATCTCGGCCAGTAGCTCCTCCCCTCCTTCTCCTTCTACATTCTCGTCTTTCGCTCCATTTTCCTCTTTCTCTACCTTAACCTCCAACTCGTTCACAACACAGCAATCCTGTCGCTTTCCTTCGGGCCATTTGTCGACCGTCGTTTCTTCCCAGCCTGTCCGCTTCACGTCCGGATCGCTGGTGTGGAATTCCAAATCGGTCCACAGATCCCTCTGGTGGAAAGGACGGATACTATATTTTCCCAGCCCAATGTCCTTTGGGCCTATGCTCGTTTTCGTATAAGGGTTTCGTTCCAAGGCAAACGCATCCGGCCAGTCGTAATGACAGTCGAGTTCAGTAGGGGGAGCAGGGTCTGCCCAACACGAAAACGTGTCATCGAGTGGTTTCCAAATTTCGAATTCTTTGGTGAGACTCGACGAGGCGAAAGGAAACTGTTCTTGCGTATGCAGAACGTGTAACATTTGCATCGCGGCCGAGGACGCTGACGTCACGGCGTCACTCAGCAACTCTGGGAAAGGGGGCGGGGTTATTTCGGAATCGCCGGACACGTGAGCGAAAAGGTGATCGAATGACGGGAACGGGTGCTCTTCAGTTTGGACGCACTTTTCTGTACCGCGCACGCGAAATTTCACGGCGATATCCAACTCCGAGGTAGAAGATGCTTTGTACACCATATAACGCTGCCACTCCGCCTCGTTACGACCCGACGAGGACAACGCTGGCAAGTACAAGGTGGCGCCCGAAGGCGTGGGCACGAAACGAACTTCTTCAGGACCTTCGGGAATGGCTTTCGAGGCCACAGGTTCGGTTTCTTCGAAGTCGGCAGTGTCCGGATCGTCCTGTAAACATTTAATCACAAATGTTTAGTTAATTGTTAATGCAACTATATATTTTAATATAACTACACAAATATATATTAGCGTAATTCTTTAAATACATTACAACAAGAAAGTTAAATATAACAAGGTAGTGAAACATCGAGTGATACGAATACATGCACGGCAACGAACCTAGCTCAACCCAGACCACGGCAAAAAAAATTTCAACGCTAAACTGCAAAGAATAGTTAATTAAAGATACCTTTATAGGACAGAAATGTGTTTTAGATGAAGTCAATAAATTCTCGTTATCGCCATCTTGGGTATGGGATTCGCCGGCTTCGTCTTTCAGATCGCATTTCACAATATTCAGCAAGGGTTTTTCCACGCCATGAAGCGGCGCCGTGGAACTGGGCTGAACTTCCACAAAATCGCTTGTTTCGCGGCTATGGTGCAAAATTGCCAAACTGCTGGCAACTTCCGCAACGCCGGAGTCCGTTTCGCTGCTCAAATCTTCGTTCCATTCGAGAATTTCGGACGTCTGAATTGGCAAAAAAGGTTCTTCGAATAACAACGGCGTACGATGCTCTTCTTCCTCTTCTTCTCGGATCTCCCCTTCTGCAACTCCGCGCTCCAAACAACCCCAGTGGCAACTGCCCGGAGCTGAATGCGACTCTTTCCGAGAAATGCGACCTTTCTGGACAAACGGCACGCGTTTTGTTTCGCGACCTTTGCCCCGGTACCACACCGGCTCGGCATCCACGGCTATGATGGGCGACACCACCTCCGTCAAGGAAGGAAACACAGAAAAGTAATCCACAGCTTCCGGGGCACTATGATGCTCCAGAGGAGCGCTAGGCGGAGATATTACCAAAGTTTCGGATGATGTCTCTGGCGCGCTAGCCGACCATATCCCACCTATGGTACGAATGAATTTCGTTTCACAAAAGCGTAAGGCTCAACTATATTGTTCTCCGATAGAAAACTCACCATTCATTTGCATGAGTTTCAACCTAGTACACAACTCGTCTACTAACGCTTCGACACTCCATTCCTGCGAAAGAAAAGCAAAATTTGGTAAATTTTTGACAACTATAAAATATCGCGCGGCAATATTTGCACTGACTCAAACGGCATTTTTTCTCGTTTCTGCGCAGAATAGACGTGTTTATTTACAACTAATAATATGAAATTTTAGAGACAAAATTCAAAATGTGTCGGAAAGAACAGTGGAAAAGTGAAGAACTAGCAACTAGCAGCTGCGAAAGGACAGAACTTGAACTACGAAAGGACGCAACTCGTGTTTTAGGGAAGCAAGCACTAACAGAAAACTTGGAAGATCGCATTTCTTGCATTTCATCGCAAACTTACCACTAAAATTTCGTTTTCAAAGAGAAAACAACCAAAACCAAGAACGAAAATTTGAATGAAGTGGTGACTAAAGAAAGCAAATTGTACTTACTTGATCAGACGCAGATAAGAGGCACTCAACAGCTGCAGATTTCTTCATTTCCTCGCCGTCATAGTCGTTCCAAAAGTGAAGACGAGAACGCATATGGGAAAGCCACGCCCGCGGAGCCACGCCCTTCACGTGTCCTGTGAGCACATCATCGCACATGGTTTTCTTCAGACGCGGTTTGCTGCGAAGTCGCTGATCCTATCGTGTTATATCGGTTACACATTAGAAATGTGATTCACATAATACCAGAAAGTATTTGTAAAATACATTATGCGTGATCTGAACATCTACAGAAACTTAGCACGGCGGGTTTACCGTGTTGCTGATAGCTGTCAGTGTAGTATAACCCCTGTATCTACTAGAAAGGTAACTTGTTTGCAAATTCTTGGTTTACAATACGGACATTCAACCTACTTCCACAAACCAAAACGAGCGGTTAAGCCCCGTACTCCAATTCGTCATTTTCTAGTGAAATGTGAACCATGTAAAGTGTTGTAAAGGTGCCATTGCCAACGACATCAACGAAGGACAATGAAATATCGGTTTGGAGAAGCACTAGTGGCAACCAGTTTGCCACACAAGCTACGAATATACAGTTAAATCGCACGGAGAACTGAGAATTTTTGTAAAACGGTCAATAGACCGGGTTATCTCTTTCATATGGTTCTTGTACTTGATAACTTAACTGCCATGTGGGCTGACCAAAATTCTCTTACACGCGGTACTCTGAGCGGAGAAGCTGTCAACTGCGATGAATGCGATGGGTTCACTTACGAGCTTTTACTCCTGCAACCTTATTCGTTTTGCTTGCTTGCTTCTTTCTAACATTCGTTAATGAACTACTCTTACAACCAATTCAACATCACCGCATTCTTATTACTCATTTGCAAAATAAGTTCTAAGAGTGTAAAATTGTTGTTGTTTCAGCAGAAAAGTAACTCCTTCCACTGTGTCTTACTTTGTGTTTATTGTTGAGTCCTTTAAAGCTTTTAAAAGGAACCTCCGGTGCTTTGCCTCCATGTCCGGCGTAAAACTCCGCATCCCAATCGCTTGGATCCTTTTCCCAGGCCGCCAGTATGGAAATGACGCAACGGGCATATAAAGAAGCCAGAGGTGGGTCGAGTCCTCGCGCTTCTAATTCACCACACAGCCAATCCCGTAATCCAGCCGGCATGCCAACCCACACGGGACGACAGTATTTCATAGCAAAAAGAACGTCGCGAGAAGAAACTTAAACTCCGAAAACCAACTGGATTTATAAAGCAAAAAACGAGACATAATATTAAAATATATAAATCAAAACGGAAAGAGAAAACTTCTGAAATTTGATACTTTATAACCTCATACGATTAGGAAAGGAGTAAAAACGATCACAGAGGAAAGAAAATTAAGAAAGCAGACGACACAAATCTAAAAATTAGCTTACCATGTTTGAAAAGCTAAATGTGCTGCCCATGCTTTGAAAACATATACAGGTGGGCAAGAGAAGATGTTTCTTGTTTTTCCTTTCCTTACAATCAGCTACACATATTTTCCATTAAATTTCAGACCGTAAATTTTGAAAGGTAATTTTCGAAGGTACAGGTTCCAAGGAGAAAAAAATGACTAGCCGAACGAAACTGGAACCTGCTTTTCCGCAGAACCTGAAAAATAAACAAAAAAATTATTTCACACCATCATCATGTAATGTCGGTTGCTTAGCATCACGCTTTTGCTACTCCACGATATGCTTCAGAGTAATTATCAGTTCGATATTTTCTTCATTAATCTTTGCAAAGGCTTACGTAGCTTTTTTAGCTTACGTACTAACACGAGCAACAAAGCTGTAGTTGGCAAATCACAAGGGCCCAATTAGACCTTTGCAATTCTTTAAGACTTCTACGGCTGATTTAAACTCAGAGATCTAAACGATGTGCGTTACTTCAAAAATATTTTGGTAATTTCGAGGGTATCAGCCAAAACATTTCAATTTCTCATGCTAATTGAGTTACAGGAAAAAAGCAATTGCGAAGTTAAATCGCAGTAATTTTTATAGCATTTTTTTTAAGATAGGAGTACTTACTTTTTCAGGTTACAGGATAGCGATAGATTGGATCTACTCTTTTTTGGGAGGTACCAGATTTTGTAATTACAAAGCGTTGAAGTTATAACAGTAGTGGTAGCAATCGAGTGCAAGGCCGCAGGCATTTAAGGCCCCAAGACCGCCAAGACGCAGCTTCGGCCAACAACACATTACGGAAAAAACCTGAAACACATAACAAAGTAAAAGACCCAGAAATAAATAAAAATACATTATCCATCGCATAACGTGACCGAATGCATGCAACGTAGTGCATCTTGTGACCAACAACAACCAGATCAAGGATAGTGACGTCGTTGCTATTATTGAGTCAAGGGGGAGTGACAAAGGCTTTCTCTGGTTCCGTTGATTGCGTCACCACGGAGATAACCAAAATTTTCGTTGACAAAAATTCCCTTTAAAAACTAATGTGGTGCAACACGAAGTTGCGAGCTTTATTTAGCAAGTAGTCAGTTGAACCAGATCCGATTACTCATCTTGTTTGCGTTCTAAAAACGACGGACTTCGCGTAGCTTGGGGGCAGTTAAGAAAGCAAGGAAAGGAGGCAAGAGAATTTGAAGGGCAGAGAGGCAACGTTAGGTAATTTCAAGGTTTAAAATGCGTAGGACTTACCTTAAACAGAAAACATCTTCAAGTTAAGGATTTCATCGTGTATATCCAACGACATACAGATGCAAAATCCATTGACCAAAAAATACAAACAAGCCCAAAAAACACTGAAGCAACTACCCAGTCAAGAGCCGACCAAGGGGGAACACTCTGCCACGAACATTGATTGACTGCAACTAGCGCTACCTGCACGATTTCTAGAGGAAACTAAGCCAGGCGCTTGAACAATGGATAGTGAATTTCCGAGGGGGATTTTCTCCTAAGGATAATTGGAATGCAAGACTACGATTGACAATATGTCGCACTCATTAAAAGATATATACGTATTTTCATGAAGAAAAAGGTATTTTAGCGAAAGAGCATGGAACCGGGAACAATCGTTAGCACAAAAGAAGTTCCCGCGCTTTCTTGGACAGAACTTGAAGCAACCCGTCTGCCGGTAACAGCTTGACTTCATGGCAAATCGACGCCGGACAGGAACTTTGCGGGGGAAAAAATAAATAAAGGATTTTTAATATTTATTAATGCAACAATAACGGATACGATATGGTATTTAGTATGCTATGAAAACGCATTACATTTTTAAGGCCGCATTTAGGAGGGTGGAGGGGGTTCCAGCCCCCCACCCCGAAATGTTTTTTGTTATGATGGGGAAGATAGGGAAACGCCAAGTGTTCCAAAAAATTGTTAATGGTACTTACCGCAACCAAAATTCTGGCTACGGCCCTTTACACGATAATGAAAGCACATTGGAAGAGAGCACGAATTCTGATTTGTCTTCCGCTCGAAATATTTAATTGCACATCATCCAACAAAAGCACAAAACATATTTTATGTCAGCCTTGAGGAAGTCACTTTTGTTTGCAACAATGTGCTTGTTAGCCCCTTTCCATGTTTAGACGTCTTCTTTGCTCACAATTTACTTTAATAAAGGTAACCACGCCAATAGTTCTTCATAACAAAAAATACAAGTGAAGTTTAATAGATTAAGCAAAACCACGTTTACTTAGTTATTAATCTTCCCAGATAGTTAATTTGGTCTTTGGCTTTTCTATTATTTATTTGAACTTATCTATTCTGGTAAGAGTGACATTTCATGTGATGTATGCCAAAATGCAGCTGCAACTCACCATAAAAATCTCGTTTGTGTGGAGGAATAATAAATGACAGTAGCCTACACAATTAAACATGTCAACGCAATACCACGGGGACTTTTGGAAAGTATTCGATTTATTGAAGAAGTTAGTCTTATAAGGCTATGGGGAAAATGAGGCCTAGCCAGGTTCATGGCAAGTCCTAAGCTTTTGTACTGCGAGTAATTTTTCTATATCTTAACGTCTTAATGCGAACACCATGTTTAGAAAATAAAAATTTATAGACTACATTTGCACCTTTTATCCAGTGTGTACTTCTTTCACTCTTTTTTAGCACCGTAAAACATGCGAAGTATGTAGAATTTTCGATATAGGAGTTTTTGGAGTGTAAACAGACCAGTTTTCCTTACGCCTGCTAGCGAATCAAATTACACCACTTGAAACTTTTGGCATTCATAATTGCTAAACATTTTAGTCTACGAAGTCCGGAGAACACTTAATGCAAAACTTTATAAATTTATATACGACTAATAGTTACGCGTGTTGAAAATCTTCATTGTTAAATAATGGTTCCAGTATAGACTAAGTCAGATTTCGGACGAGCTCCATTGCGAACAACTCCCAAGTCTTAAAGCTTAATATTACCAAACAAGGCACCTTACTTTGAACTTTTCAACGAATAAGGATAAACTCTCAAGCCCGTAGCTTAGCCGCGGCGATGTTCATCGACATGCATCCTGGAGGTTTGAATAATAACGAATTCGTAAAAGTAGGTCTGTAACGAGCAAAGTATGGAGGAGAAAGCAAGGCCATAACAAGTAAAAACCAGCGCCCCGGTGCCGTTAATTGTTCGTGACGCCCCCGCCCAACATTGTGATTTTGGGTTTGCCTTGCTTTTTTTTTTAAGTGAAACTTATTAGTAGAATACGCAAACTTGTTGCCAAGCTTACGTCGTATTCAGATTAGACAAATTATCAGGGCGCACGAAGTTTTGAACAAGTTGCCCATTCTGTCAGGTTTCAGATTGATCAAGACCCTTGCCAGGGACCTAAACGCCTATGGGCACAGAGGCTCATAAAACCTACGAAATTTGTATGCAAAGTCGTCACCCTACAGTCATAAGACGTTATGGATAATTCCGTTATGCTCTTATCGTGTCTGTCACGGTGGGGTTAAATAACACGTGGGACGCATCCTGGGCATGTAACACCGATCGAAGCCCAGTAGAATTCAAAATTCATCAACCCCTATTATGTGAACCATCTCAGCAAAATTATTCTTAGTTAACTATGGGGTTTTATGTTTACGTTCATTTTTGAAGTATTACTTTGTAGATTGAACAGGGTCGGCTAAAACTGTAACGGTCTCGTCAGGAAGTAGATACACGCATGTTATTTTCAGTGATTACTTCGCGTTAGAATGTTTTAAAACCTTCCCAAGGACCGAAACATGTGCGGCTGATTTTTCAACTATTCGGCTTGTCAATTAATTTTCAGATAAGAGGTCTACGAAGCGGAGACAATTCAGTGCTCTTTCTCTCGATTTCTTTGGGTAACTACTCTTTGAAAAACGTTTGGGCTGTGCGGGGTCTGTGCCGAAGCTTCATAGAAATGTCCGAGATTCAGGACCGTAGCAATGAGGTAGGTATCCCTTCCCTCCCCCGATTTTTTTTATTTCATAATAGTGTACATAGTGTTTGTCTATGTTTGCGTACATAGGCAAAAAACAAATGTTCTTTAAAATTATATAGGTCCAATAAAATCGTAAAGAGAGTAACATTTGAGACTTACAAAATATTAGAAACACTAACACGAATTAATTATTATTGTATCCAATTTCAAGGTCGAAGCAAATTAGTTGACGAAAGTTTCGTCGTACGCCGGGGCACCAATGAAGGGAAGCTACCATCGTCGTGAGAGAGATTTCCCATCACATCCTACTTGCTTCAATCCCATGGGCACAAGAGGCGCTAGTCGTCAAACAGCAGATGACTGCAATGACGTCCGGTCTTGGGTAGGCTTGAGTACATTGCTTTTCGAGTGGAAATTTCTCTGGTCTGTCTGAACTCCTTCAGCTCGCTAGTCTTGTGCCGGTTTTGGTGATTTTTTCTCTCCTTTCATGGGTCACAATTCATAGCTTATTCCAAGCTTCCTAGCAAGGTAAATTTAATAAAATTTTCAATCAAATTCCGTATCATAAAAATGCTAGCCTTTTATGTCAGCCTTGGGGAGGTCACTTTTGTTTGCAACAATGTGCTTGTAAGCCCCTTCTCCGTGTTTAGACGTCTTCTTTGCTCACAATTTTTATTAATAAAGGTAACCACGCCAACAGTTCTTCATAACAAGAAATACAAGTGAAGTTTAATAGATTAAGCAAGACCACGTTTATTTAGTTTGTGTGCCAATGTCCATAAAAACCTGATACCGTTACCACGGAGCTGTCATCGATGTTGTCCCCCTTTTTTGTGAACTGAGGACTGCGAGTCAATTTCATGCTGTGATTTCCTTCCTCGTTAAAAAAGTTTTCTGACAAAAGCCTAAACTCGCCACTTCCTTCTTACAATACATGACTAACTAATTATTTAAAGCTTAGAATAACTACTGGAAGATATATTTTTTATCCTTCACAACTGTTCCAGTCTGGAAATGATTCTTCCGGCAGTTGTTTTATATCATGGTTTGTATTTATTAGCGGAAGTTGCGTCGTAGTCGATCTGTGTTTGTGAATATACTGGATGGAGTTTTTATTGTATCATATAACGTTCATAATTGCTGATACTTTTGTTTTCTTAGGAAATGGCCATGACTCTGGAAAATAGTACCGGCAAAAGCTCCGTTTCTTACCTGAATGGTAGTGGCTCAGTATCGTGCTTTGGGAGTGTATCCAATTTCGAGAAATCATCGAGTAATGGACTGGCAGTTATGAATAGCAACAGTGATCACGGAAACAGGCTTCCGGTCCATGCGTCAGCTGAAGAAGCTTCCTCAGATGTTCCTATGTCAGAGCCACCTTTAGTGAGTGAAGGAGTAGAAGAGGTAGTAAACGTGGAGGCTGAAGGTCAAGCCCAATCAGAGCCCGCTGAACCTGAACCTGTCATCGATATTACAATCAATAATGTGGTTTGTAGCTTTACGGTGAAGTGTCACTTGAACTTACGACAAATTGCTCAATCTGGCGCCAACGCCGAATACCGGAGAGAGAATGGCGTAAGTATTTCTTGGTGTAGCAATTGCTAAGTAAATTGCGTGTATAGTTTCATACTAAAAATAAGGGATGAAATTGTAAGATTAAATGCGTTCTAACATTCTTTACCAGATGGTAACAATGAAGTTACGGAAACCTCTGTGCACGGCGTCGATATGGTCCTCAGGCAAAATGACATGTACAGGCTCGACAAGTGAAGAAGAAGCAAAAATTGCAGCCAGGCGAATAGCGCGAGTCATCCAGAAACTCGGGTTTCGCGTGCGTTTTGCCAATTACCGTGTTGTTAACGTTCTCGGAACGTGCACAATGCCCTTTGGGATCAAAATTACGACATTTTCGCAGCAATACAAGGAAAATGCAAGGTAACAACATTTTTATGATATTTTAATTTTGCGTTTGGCGCTTGCCCTCTCCGTGTTGCACTTACTAATTACAACAACCAAGCTGCAATTCTTGTAATGCGTATTCGTTATCTCATTCCGTTATTGAACAAACCTTACTACGAGAAGAACTTAAGTTATATTTTTCTTATATTTATTTTTATTAATTTCGTGTATTTTTCGGTGTTAGTTTCTGTTAACGTATCTTTTGTTTGTCATGTGGCATTTTGTTTGGGTATTGCAATATTATTCCGTTATTTTTTATTTGTTTTGCTTATAGTTACGAACCAGAATTGCATCCTGGAGTGACTTACAAACTGAAGGACCCCAAAGCCACCCTAAAGATATTTTCAACTGGAAGTATAACTGTCACAGGTCAGTAAAATTAATTGTTTCATGGGTTTTACATCTAACCACTGTGATCAGCTCCTAGTGTACGTAACGTTCAGTTGGCCATCGAACACATTTTCCCCCTCGTATTCGAGTTTCGCAAAGAAAGAACACCCGAAGAATGGCGCCTCCTGCAGAAGAACAAAAGCTGCTACAGCGAGTCCCACAAGCCCAAAAAACGACGAATTGGAAATTTAGAAGACGACGACGAAGATTTCTCCGATGGCAGTGAAGATGAAATGAGCGACGACAACGATTAGAAACTAGGATGAATTTTCCTATGCGAGATTTTTGCTGCATCTTATGAGTGGAATTTGCAGTCATTTTTTTTCTTTTATTGGAAAACTTTTTTTGTTTCGTCCCATTTTATAACGTACAAGCCAATGTGAGCAAAGAAACAACAAAGTGTCTGCTGCAGATGTAACTCAGCCTCCCCACCCCAAACAGTCAATACATGATCCTCGGATACATGGTTTATCCCTCTTCCGCCCCTTGCTCCCCACCTTTTTTGCCCCCTTCCCCTGTAAATTGCTCCTGTTTGTACTTTCTTTGCTGAATTTCTTGAGCTTTTCTTGCGTGCACGGTTTGTCCACGTTCCACGCAAAACAATAAATCTTTTCTTTGACGTTTCTAAATTTACGGGTGTATTTTTTTTACTGCACACTGTTTAATAATTTCGCCGACGTTTAGGAGGAGCTGTAGGTGTGGTTTTCTTTTCGGCATCACTAGCTGCTGCTGCAGCAGCTGAAACGCGTTTGCGTTTGTTAGCTGTTTTTTCTTCTTGGGGAGGTTCGGGAGCTGGTTGTTCTTTTTTCCATCGTTGGGAACCTATTTTTCATTAAAGACGATACAAGTTATTAAAAACATCAATTTCAGGGTTATCGACAAATTATTACTGTCTCTTCTTTTGGTGTCTTTCGGTTTGGTTTCAGCAACAGGTTCGGGAACAGGCGAAGGCTTTTCTACTATTGACAGAGCAGGTAGCTCGTATTCCGTCTCGGGGAGCACAAACTCCGTCTCTTTCAAAGGAAAATTCATTGTTTCGTTCTTTCCAATTAAGCTGATGTCATAATATTTCTTTAGAAGATTCCAAATGGATGCCGCTACCAATTCCTTGTTATACAGCTCACTAAGCTTCTCTACTATGCAGGCCATCTGGAAATTTTTGCTAATTCCTGAAGTATTTAAGAAAATCAAGCTTAGCGGAAAATTTCTTGCTTGAAAATAAGTGTTACCTTTAAGCGAATGCGTACACATAAGATTTAATATAAGTATTTCTAAATCGGTACTGCATTCTTCTTCACTAGGTGATTTATCGCTAGTTACAGCGTCAGATTCTACTTCTGAAAAAGAAAACGGCTCTTCCTCAGCCATTATGTTGTCTGTTTACGCGTGTTTACAATTTTTTTTGCATCCAGTTCCACGATCACTGCACTCAGTGCTCCTTCGTTAGATTCAACGTGTAGCCAATGCAGCCTGCTTATTTCCCACTGGAAATGCACGGAGTGCAGGGGCGGGGCTAGCAGACAACGACTAGGGCAGTTGGAGCAAATCCTATATACTCTACAGTTCTAAGACTGCGCTTTTTGATTTTGTTTTTCAGGATAGCTACTTATATAAACGATATAAGAGAATTAAACGTACCCCACACCTCAGTCGTAGTTTATTAATACAAATATAAGTATTTTTTCTTCATCTTTCCCGCCATCAGCACTAGTAGCGCACTCTACTGTCTTTCTTGTTCACTACATTTGCTTACATTAAATGTTGACCACGTAAATTCGAGACAAACAGTCTTTGAACATAGAGTTAAAACGTTAATGAAATTTTAGCGATCTAGTTTATGGGCCGTCTAAATTCGAAGAAATTTTATTTCTTACTATGGGGACTTACGCTGTGCCTATCCATTGTTGGACTTTTATCCGTTTTTATGACCATTGCCGGTGACGTGAAAAGCGACCAGATCTCGCGGGAGGTACGAAATGACCAACCCGAGGCGATGATTTCTCACATGTTGGCAGTTATTGTGCCATTTAGAGAGAGGTTTGAAGAGTTGACGGAATTTATACCATACATGGACCATTTCCTCACCATTAAAAACATTCGCCATCAAATTATTATTGTTAACCAGGTATTACTGAATTGTTCCATCCGTCAGATTTTCTCGGACCGATTTTTCTTTTTCCTGTGGTAGTTAGACGACTACCGGTTTAACCGCGCATCACTCATTAACGTCGGTTATCTTTTTGCCAAAAATGCATCTGGCTCAGATTATATCGCTATTCATGATGTTGATCTCCTGCCTTTGAACTATGAATTGGATTATAGTTATCCTGCTAAAGGGCCATACCACGTAGCCAGCCCTGATTTACACCCTCGCTACCATTACAAAACGTTTGTAGGCGGAATTCTGCTTTTGACCAAGTATGTTTGATTCATGTAATGGAGTTAATCTATTTTGGAATTTTGTTAAAGTTCCTTGATTTTTTTATTTTCTCAAGTGCGGACTTCGAAAAGGTTGATGGATTAAGCAATCGATATTGGGGCTGGGGCTTAGAAGATGACGAATTATATGTACGAATGAAAAATGCCGGGTTGAAGATTCAAAGACCAAAACATTTGACGACCAATATGACCAACACTTTCAGGTATAAAGTGGTAGATTATCAGAGTAGCAATAATGTTTGCCTTATCATTTCGTTATCCATTTTCTGATTATTCGTCTGTTTTTATTGGTACTAATTTGTCACTTGGATTTTTTTTTTCATATCATTGTGTGTTTATTTTTGTGTTTTCAAATTTACTTCGTATTGTACTATGCTTTTTAACATAGTTTGTCATTGTATTTCTGTAGACGTTCTACTTTACACATTTTGCGCATTATTTTGTTGCTTGTAATACGTACAATTAATTGCTATTTTTTGTGATAGGCATATACATGGTAGAAAAAGGAAACGGGACAGTCAGCGTTGCTTTGATCAAAAGAAAGAGTATAAGCAGTGGGACCTCGTTTCAGGGTTGCATGATGTTTCGTTTCGTATACTCTCCCATTTCCCCATGAAAGTGAAAGAAAGCTCCGCCACTGTGTTGAATATTCAGCTATCGTGCAATCGAACAAGAACTCCATGGTGTATATGCCCTTAAAGAGGAATAATATATTTTTTATTCATAGCTGCACACATGTTCGCTTGACTCATTGCACGCTTACTGTAAAATTGTAATGCTTTTATTGAAAAGGGAAACGAGAGGCTTGAGTGCTTCAAATTTGGGAGCGATGGAAAGGAAATCCGGTTTCATGTGGCACTCAGAAGCATTTACAAGAACAGATAAGGAAGGGAGGTTACCCATTATTGAACCGTTATCCTTAGCTTCGAGCTTGGACACTGATTTGTTGCTTTGACGAGTCAAGAGATTTTAATCTAATTGTCCTGGTTTCTTAGTGTACAGAAACAATACGTAAAATTAGTGAATTCGGAAACGATTGTAATATGTAACCTCTAAATTTGATATTTTCTGTCGCACATGTGAAATTTTAAGTAAGTCTTGATTCCCCGCATCGTATAATATGCAAACTTAAGAGCACTCAACTTGTCCATAAACAGTTCTAACAGGCGACTGATACACTTGATTGTCAGTTGTTCGGATGACGCATCTGTTAGCGGATTCACTAGTTCATTTATTTTGAGTCTAGTATTCCCTAGTTATTAGAAGTAACATAAAAATATGTCTTCTGTTTCTTACAATCGAGCAGGTTATTAAACCGATATCTGCATACGGTCTTTAGCTTGGAGTGAATTGTCATGCTAATTACGCCTGAATCGCTCCCATCACGAATTCTGGCACCTTCACACGTTTCCACACATGACTTTCTGAGAATATGTTGATTTCAGTTGATTGTTCTTATAAAATAAAGCCCTCTTTTTCTAGGGTGTGTTTTTCAAGCTTCGACGTTGTTTATAGTAAAATGTTTAGCTAGAACAGCGTTCCACCATTTTTAGTTTACTTTGTACACCTTGCGTGACAAATGGATACGTAATTCCGTATGGATAAACGGTCAAACCTCGAGCTTGTGGCCGTTAATGGATACCTTCCCATTTTTCCGCTGTCTGTGCGAATTTCGTAGATTCATTTATGTATTTCTTTCCATGCAAAACTGACGCAGCTGTAAATGTGTACGGAATAATTTTCTTAAAAAAATTTTTATAATAAAAGATCGACCTGGTGAAATAATTACGTGCAAAAACCGCTGTATTCATATAAAATCACAGTCCAAATATTGTGGGAAAACAAAAATTAAAAAAACAGCAAATGTTAGAAGATTGCGTCATCTTTCGCAGACGCTAACCCCAGTTTTTAAACCCTTTATATTTTGCTTGTTTGATTGTCTCTCTTAACTTCACATGATAAACCTTTTTCAAAGTAATGGGTAATCACCGACTTAATTTAATCTAAAGAGGGGGTAGTTTTTGTAGTATTTGAAGGGGTGTTTAACGCTATTTGTATTTCATTGTAAACTCAAGAAATAAAGGATATTGTTGTTTATCTGATTTTTTTAGGGGGGGGGGGGGGTAGTTTAAATTCCTCTCATGTGTTGTCGGAATTCGTTATAGCGAACAGTCGCAAAACGAATTGACGTTGCATGGAATTTTCTGGTTTTACTAGCAGTAAAAGCTGGTGGCGCTAGTGTACTAGAAGGAATAATCTGGAGTTTCTTATTAAATTAACATCTTCCCATCGTGTGATGTTATGGTTGCGTTATCAAAAATTTTTATTTCATGAACCAGTTTTCTCACAATTAACATGCTGAGACTTTAGGTGAAATGAACAGTGTTCATTTTTTCCAACGAACATTGTTCATTAATTGAATTTCAACCCCACTGCCTCGGTGAAGCCTTTAGGTAGGTTCCATTCCGAAACTACAACCATTCCCCTGTCCTGCAAATCTGTAGTGCACGTTCTGCAAGATGTGGAAATGGTGTTGGACTTTAGTCACTTCACGAGCTGTTATAGTAGCTGTCGTCGGGATATACGTTTGTACTTTGCATATACTGCCAGCCGTACGTGCCTCGGATGACTTGGAAGCCATGGATTCCTTGGAAGCCTCCTCGGAAGACGAACCATTTCTGGCTCACGTCGAAGATACTCACAGCATCACCCAAACTGAATCATTGCCTATTATGGACCATAGTCTGTCCTTAAACTTAACCAACAAGCTAAGGTAAAACTCTTTAATTTGGCCTTCCAGTTCAGGTTTCCGTATTTTTTTTTACTGAAATTTTCTCTAACATTCTTTCCCTCTATGTCCTCGAATAGAGAAGATAAGGGTCTATCTGTGATGTTAAAACAAAACTTAATGCTTTTCACAACAATTATTAACAATATTTTCCATTACCACTTATCCAGAAAGACTATTAAGGAACTAAAATTGTGTGTTTTGGTAGATTAATTCTGGTGAGCACCTTAGATGGTCGTTTATCTGCCTTAGACGCTGCCAGTGGAACACCTTTGTGGCAATTAACGACTGGACCAGGTCCTTTGTTGTCTTCTTCCATTTCCCAGATCGAAGTAACCACCTGTATAAAAACTCAAGAACCTAGAAGACTAAACGTTTCCCATTTGAACTTAGGTGAAAAACCAGCGTGATTCTTTTCGATTAATTCCTTCTTTGGACGGCGAGTTGTATCGCTGGGATGGTGAGATGATCGAAGCTGTTGGAGTTACCGTCACGGATTTGCTGCAGCCAGCTACGTTTCTCGAACCTGGGCACGTAAACAGCGTGGTAGCTGGTGGCAAAGAAGTGCGGTCTTACGGAGTGGACCCGTTAAGTGGAACGCAGTTTTATGAATGCTCCATGACGGGTTGCAATACCAAATCTGCCACTCCGGATCCCAAAGCTCCCGTTTTGCTCGTCAAACGCCATACCCAAACAGTTCGCGCTGTTGAATCCAAAACTGGCCTCGAAAGGTTCGTCTTATACTATTTTTCAGTGACAAATTTATTAATACTGATTGAAAAAGGCAGAAAATCGAGAACCACATGAACATGACCACATCGAGTAGTAAAACCATATGAGATCATAGGCTAATTTTTTTCCCTTTTCTAGGTACTTTGCTTTATTATAGTTTTGTGTTGCAATTAGGTGGAATTACAGTGTGGGTCACCATGAGGTAGTTTTGCTTGCGGCGGACGCCGAAGATGTGATAGAACCCTGCGATGGCCCGAGTATACAGAACGACGTCGTGTTTGTCGTTCCGGAAGGCGTGATTGCCTTGAAGGGGGAAAATGGAATGCGATGGAAAGAACGTTTAGCCTCACCGATAGTGCAAGCTTGGAGTTTGTTAGGACGGGAGTTGATGCCATTGGATATCTTTCAAAATAACGCCAAGAATAACGAGTATAACCCGATGTTATACATTGGCTTGCACGGTCAGCAGTTGTACGCTCAACCTTCAGCAAGCAAAACTTCCCAAGAGTTAAAAGGCGAGAATTTTCGCTTACCCTGGGCCAAACCTACTTTGCGGCCGTCTTTGTATGAACTTGAGAATGTGGACGATACTTCCGATCCATCATCAGATGACAGCAAAGCGTTAGTACTTTGGAACCAGCAAAAGGGACGAGGTATTGACATTTTAATTATTTTTGATAGTTGAATCGAATCTAAAAAGGGCTGTTTCGTTCTGTTGGTTCAGATCTAGGTCTGTTATTGTACGACACGTCCAGAGCGTCGTCAGTTGCCCCGGTTTTACCAGAATTGGAGGACGACGTCAAAGTGGAAGAATACGACGAGAAAGTCGAAGATGAGATAGGAACTGCTTCAAACTGGCCACCTGAATTTCAGGATGATGAAGCTACTGTAGTGCAATTTGTGTTCGTTTCTTTATGGTTTTGGTGGTATGTACTTCTTTTACCTATTGTATTCTTAGAAATGCGCAATTTAATAGTTTTAGGAAATTACGAAATTGTTTTTCTTTTTTTTTCCTATTTTCAGGAGAGAAGTACTTATGATCAGCGTTTTCACTGCTGTGTTATCCCACATTTTAATCGCTCCTCAATACGTTCGGCACTTCCATTTAGCATTGTCGCGGGAAGTCACCAGACATGTCAATGCCATTTTACCAGTTTTAACTGCCACAGTAAGAAATTTTGCTATTGAGTTTTACTTTTGATTGGAAAAATTGAATTAAATTTTCTTTTTTTATTGTTTGAGGAATTTATTTCTCATTTGTGTAGCTATCTTTTCAAGCGAAGTGCTGTCAGTAGCGTCGGTTATTCTTTACTGTTGCGTATTTTATTGTATGATTTTTTTTCTGTCAAATGTGTTTTTCCCATCTGTCTCATATGTTAATTTATCTAAAAAGGTAGCGGATTTCGAGAGGCGACGGCTTCACCAGCAATTCAACCAAGAGATGCAAAGAAGAAGGACTACGACAGAAAATCAGGACAGTAATTCAGCAGCGACGCCGTTAGAAATGGTGGTGGCGTTGGCACCAGGAGAAAGCAATGGCTCTTCAACTTTAGAGACGGTTTCTATCCAAAGAGAAGTGTCATTGCAGAGTGTGCAGCAGGACTGGAGTAATTTCCGTTCCCGTTACTTGGAAGATTTTTTGCATATCCAGTGCCTTGGCAAAGGTGGTTTTGGTGTCGTGTTTGAAGCTAAAAACAAGTTTGATGATTGCAATTACGCTGTTAAGCGTATTCGACTTCCTAATAAGTAAAAAATTTTTTTCATGAGGAATTGTTCTCTTATAGTTTTGTTATTGGTTTAGTCGCGAATCAAGGGAAAAGGTGATGAGGGAAGTCAAAGCGTTAGCAAAACTGGAACATAAACATATTGTGCGTTATTTCCAGTCATGGCAGGAAGAACCGCCCCCAGGATGGCAAGAACACTTTGACCAACAGTGGAAAGCTAAGTAAGTTTGTTAACTGAAACTTTCTTTGTGTCAGACGTCGAATTTGCAGTTTTAACAAAATTTGAATGTTGTATTATCTCCTGTATTATATTTTCTTTACTAACCTTTTTAGTTTTGTTTTTCGTTATCCTTTCGGGTTTTGTTCTGTAAGCAATATTGTCGATTAGCGACGTTTTTGTAGGGAAAGTGAGTGATCCCCTATTAATCTTTGTCTTTTTTATTTAACTTTCAGTTGCGATATGTCGATGAGTTTCGCCGTTGGAAGTAACGCAGCGTCGACTTCTGCCGTGTTTTCCAATACATCAGTCACTCAAGCTTGCAGTAGTTCCTTAGCTTCACCGCATTTGGACGAATCTAGTTCCTTTGATGTTGTTTTTGAACGGAATTCCGAAAGCCAGGATCAAGAAACAACCGAAAGTGGGACCAGAAACCATTCCGTGATCTCAGAGTCGGTGGTCAGTTGCAGTCGGAAGAGCGAAATTAGTAACAGTCGGCAAATTGTTCCAGCAGCTCAGTCTCCAGTGCCACAACGCTCTCCGTGCGTGTATGTTTATATTCAGATGCAATTATGCCAGAAAGAATCTTTGACTGAATGGCTGCAGAGTCGTACTGCCGACCGAGATCCGTTCGAAGTTTTACGAATGTTCGATCAGATCGTGTCTGCCGTCGAGTACGTCCACCGCCAAGGCCTTATGCATCGCGATCTCAAAGTAACTCAGAACTATTATATCTAGTGTTTCGAGAGGTTTGGCGCTTAATGACACACACAAACTTTACGAAGAATAACGAAGTCTAATTAGCGCATTCTCTTTTTTCCCTAGCCATCGAATATCTTTTTCGCTCCAGACGGATCCATCAAAGTGGGTGATTTTGGTCTCGTGACCACATTAGTGCAAGAAGAGGAAATGGTTGGAGTCGACAAAGAAGAGGGACGATTTCCGGGCCAGGGCCATACCAACGCGGTGGGCACGAAGTTGTACATGAGCCCTGAACAGCTCAAAGGCTCAGTGTACGACCATAAGGTCGACATTTATTCTTTGGGTTTGATTTTCTTTGAAATGTTGGTCCCCTTTTCGACACAAATGGAACGGCGGATCGTACTGCAGAAAGTGAGGGAACAGAAATACCCCGCGGGTTTCAAGGAAAAGTATGCCAATGAGGTAAAATGGAAGACGTTATACGGGTAAAGAAGTGTTTTCTCATGTTTTGTTAATCTTTCTAGCATACGTTACTCTGCAAAATGTTGTCCAACGATCCTGAAGAGCGGCCAACAGCTTCGGATATTCGTGAGAGAGCGCCATTGGTGAGCTTAAAAAGTTCGCCTAAAGATCTGGACAGTTATATGGATTGTGGGCTCAGTTTTTCCAACAATCGTACGCGAACCATTTCCTCAAGTGATAGATGACCGGTTACTGAAACAGTACAGACAAGTAATGGGAAAACGAAGCTTTGAGAAAATCCTGTGTAAAAAAATGTAATTTTCCTCGACTGTTGTCTTTTCTTGTATTTATATAAAGACCGCGAGACAAAATGAATGAACATGGTAAATAAATGATAAATAAGGAATCGCGGAAAGAACTGCAAGTTTATTGATGTCATTGGGAAAGAATATTGGGCCAGGCGACATCAAGAAGCTTGATGGCCGATGTTGCAAATTGGTCAACGAGCGAATCGGCGTCGCTTCTGAGACTAGTGGATACATCACGTGCAGGCGTAGAACTAAAGGAACGTTCAGCGTAAGCAATACTAGTTTTGCTTGTCCCTACGTTTTCAAAAACTAGATCTATGGGTGAGAACGATATTCTGGGCAAATGGGTAACGATTAGTCAAAATGAAGCGCTTGTCTTGTGGTATGGCAAGGCTTACTTCGTGCAGCTAAATGCTAAGAGCGAAGTACTTTTGTAGTTGCTTTTGGGGTCTGCATCGCAACACACAAGCAGTAGTACCGGAGCTGGCTGTTCAGGTAGTAACGCTATACGGGCTCGTTCGAGCAACGAAGGTACGGGACGACTGCCTCGACGAGTGCTGAACCAACCGAATACAGTCGTCTCCATAACAGGAAGCTTTTGATTCATTCTGTCGCTCCGCGAAGAACGAACGAAGTCGGAAACGACTGTTAAAAGAAGTTAAGAAATTGCAACGGTATTTCACGGAAAAATACCATAGCTTAGAGTGTGCTTTTCAACCATATCCCCGGATTGTGACGACCTGCACTGTTTCCTCACAACGACTTCGCCACAGAGCCAGCCTTCCTAGAATTATCGAAAATTATGGTGGATTCGCTTTCGTTCAAGAATTCTATTTAAAAAAATAAGAAATTAGTGCTATATTTTATTGTAAGTTCTAATTGTAGGTTCTATTGTTCTATTACAAAGTCTATTGTAGGTTCTAAAAGGTGTAATTTGCTTGAATACCAAAAAGCCTGAAGATGAATTATGGAAGAAAGTGGGGTAATCACCAATTGATTAAGTGGACCGCCTTCGGCATTATACATGAAATACGCCACGAACGCGGGAGGGATAACTAATTCAAGAAGCAAGTTATCGTTTGTAGTGTCTTTCATGCTGTTTCTTCTGTCTTCCAAAAGCAACAGCGGACTACTACGGAAAGTGCATTCGTAAATGAGACACCAGAAGCGCGTAAACATTCAAGCGGACTAGAAACATAAAAGAACGAAACGCGAATAAATACTGCGAACTACGATTAGCTGGCAACTGCGTGGCTGCGCTGTGGCTCCAAAACCATCATAAATTCTCGAGGCTCCAACATACAGGGTTAACCCTATAGACCAGTGGTGCTCAACCTTTTTTCACCCGAGGGCCGCGCGCGACATGATATAAAATCTCGCGGGCCTGAATGTTCCGGTTTCGCCAGAATCATGCCGACGTTAAAAATGAAATTATGCAGTGATATACATGAGCGGTATAAATGAGCGGGCCGTATGAGGCACCTTCGCGGGCCGCAGGTTGGGCACCATTGCTATAAACGTTCTGTGGACTCTTTAAGTCTACGCTCAACTCTTTCCGGTGTCGCAGGTTACCCTCAAAAGCCACTTTATTAGGCAAACCTGTAAGCCAATTATAATGGCTCGTTAACCAACCCGAGCCTCAGCCCGGTATCACATGCCGAGCCGCTATATAGTTGGTACACATGAGCCGCACCGTGGGCGGAAGGACGCAAGCATTAATTAGCAGAATGATAAGTGAGAAAATAAAATTCACTTACGAAAGACCGGGGTGCGTGGGAAGACGATTTTTAAGTATAAAAAGATAAATAATTAAATTTCTCTAGGAAAATGTTTTTCTTTTGTTCTCGCAGTAGGATTGCTAATTATTCGTGCAAGAGCAAATAAAAAGAAGAGATGTTAGCCCGTGACTTCAGTCTGAGCCGTTTACGAAGTTCGGTTTATGTAGGCATACGAGGGCCTATCCAAATGTTCCGAGAATTGCCCTGCTGTAAGAAATTGTGAAGAAAATTTATTTTGTTACACATATCTTTCAGTATTATTCACGGATAACTATGTCGACTTTCCTTGTCAAGGAAAGCCGTGTTCGCTTATATTTTGAGTTTTTGTAGGGGTACTTTCGAGATGTTCCGCGATGAGGGACTTGCGAGGGCGACTAGTTTTTGAGAATTTTATTGCTTAAACTGTAGAAAGGCCCACTTCGTAATAATAATAAAAAATTATAGTAGAAGATTTACCTAATATAGCTATGGGTTAAGTACAAAGTTAGAAGTGATGTATGTATGTTTTTTATAAAAAGGGACAACTTTCCGTCATATATTCAAAAGTTAAGATTTCCATGAGCTATCCGTGAGCTATACAAATATCACTAGTTTAGGCGTATGAATTGAAGGAAATTTAAATTAGTGAAATAAGTAGCTTACAGATTTTACGCATTCCGATTTTTATGCTTGCTAGGTAATCGTAGGACATTTTTTTTTGCTGAACAGCTTGAATTGACTTCTAGCATTGTCTTTGCTTATTGAAATTAAAATGGTAGTTTGTGCAAAAGTTCAGTACATGTTGAAGGTGAACTGGAAGTCATGTGATTTTCAGTGCAAGTGGTTTACTTTTAAAAAACAAATTCTCAGAGCTTTTGGACAGGCCCTCGTATAATATATTGGCAAATATCGCTTGTAATCGTTATTTTCAATTTTCGATGAAACGGGAAGATCGTATTTATTTACCCCACTTTCAGCGAAAAAGTGGTCTACATTGTGATATCGCCGTGATTGACGTGACTAGAAAGGACATTTTTTTAGTCGTTTAAAAATGTGCGACTCACTGGATCGTTCAGTTATTCGGTCTTCTGTTCCGTTAAAAAGTCAGTGGATACTCGCTTTTAAGAAGCCGCTTCAAACTGTTTTTTAAAGACCGAACCAATTGGAAATACCTGAACAGTTAATATAAATACACAACATTGAACCTTGAAGAACACAGCAATTTTATTAAACTGATCACAAAAAGTTAATTACAGAAATTTAATTATAAAAATATTAATTTCGATTCCAAAAGGCATTTTGAAGAAACAGAAAACAACGCAACTGAAGTTCTTCACTCTTTCATTGCATCGTCGAGTTTTTTATTATCCGCCTCGTAAAAGTCTTTCATCCTTTGAAGCAGGTTCTGCCAATAAAAAAATCTTTTAATTAATTCTCTCCCTCCTAATCTCACTTAGCTTACATTAAAATTTTCTATCTGCTTGTTATACAAATACTCAAAACCATCCAGGAGGTGCTTCTGGTCTGCTTCTGCCTCCAGATACCGGTTTTCCAGCTTAGAAACCCTAAAAATGGATAAATAATTATTCAGAAACGACAAAGTTACAAAATTTGATAAAGTTCAACGAAACACGATAGTTAGCTACTAGAGCAGAGGGAACAAACTACATAAGTACGACGTTATCAACTACATTATAAGTAATTCTAAAAAATAATTCAGAATAAAAGTAAATTTCAATGAATAAAGGTAATGTCATTGCAACTTACGTTTCCTCCAACGCTTGCAAATCTTTGCGAAGTCCTGCTAAATTACCGCTTCCTGGAAGCGTCTTCGACAAAGAGTCAATCCTATCTTCAAGCTTCTTCAGTGCCGCTTCGTGTTCCTTGTCCTAAACAAACAACACACAGTGAATGAATAAGGTTTGATGTTGTTATACAGAATCATATAAGAAAGAATAACAAAGCAAGAAATACAAAGAATTGCTCGTACAAATTGCTTTTCTTCCGCTTTGAGGGCTTCCAGATGGTTGGTGCGTTGCTGTTGCTCAAAAATGACTGACTTTATATCGACATCCAATTGCTCTAGACGACGTTCCATTTTGCTTATCTTCTCTGATTCTTGCCACGACAATTCTTCATTTTTCTTCAAGTCTTCGAAAACATTAGCGAGTTTCATCTCAACTTGTTCTACTAATGTCTCGCGGGACTCCATATCCAACTGTATCCCTAACTTCATGGCCTTCTCTTGAACTTGCAAGCGCGCTTCAGAAAGCTGAACGTTGAGCTGACTAATTTCCTTCTGTGTGCACCAGATATGTTCACGAAGCATATTAAGCGTCTTCTCCTTTTCGGAAATCCTGTCAGCCAATTCCCTGCACGCTTGATTGATGGCTTGGGCCTCGCCAGGTGAAATCGGCTGCGTAGCCACGATCTCTTTCAGCTTAGCAATCTTCTGCTTGTGTGTCTCCCACTGCGTGTCTACATATTCCATAATTAGAAAAAAAAAAGAAGGGGAAAAAATATTTTGTCTTACTTAGGTCTTTAAGCATAACTTCCTGGTTATGAATAGCGTTTTCGCATTCAGCCACGCTGGTTTGATGGGCTTCTATTACCTTTTCCAAAGAATCATGCTCGTCTCGCATGGTTTCGAACTTTTCTTTGATTTTCTGTTTAAGATAAATTATTTTTATTGCGAATTACGAGATTCAGATATTTACAATAATTTGACTGGGCTTGCTACGCGCTGCCAAATCCTTCTTCAATGCTTCAGTCGCTTGTTCCAACTTAGAAACAGCCTCTTCGTTCTCAACTCCCAGCTTCTTTACTGTAGGTACCAATAAACTTATTAACATCTTAGTACAGAAATGCGCAATGTGTACCAAAAACAAGTTGACAGTAAAGTGAAGGGACTTACGGCGAAAACGGTAACAATCTTCACTGAGGTCTGAAAAGGCTCCGCCTTCAACAAAGTGACAATAAGCTTTAACACTAAGCTCGTACTCTTCCTAGAGAAATAATCAAATTTCAGAAACAAAATAAGCAAATGCAGAATTCTAGACAAACCATCTCCGTCGGATCACGTTCCGGATTCAATAATTCCACGGCGCAGACCATTTCACCAAGCCAACCAATAAGGCCTAATATAGGTCCCAATGAATGTGGCGAACCGACTAACAAAATACGTCAAAAACGTTACACAAGGGACTGTTCGTAAGGTCTTTTTGCAAATACTTGTGACTAACGATGACTTCTGAATGACACCGGCGTAACTTAACTCTTTGCAAATGCGCAGAACTTCTTCCTCGAATTGCCGGGATGGTAAAACATAACCAGGGTCTATTTTGCTGTAAAAATGCTACAAAAATAAATGACAATCGTGAAATCAATACGGACTCATTGTCACACCCTGATCCTGAGATCTGATCTGTACCGTGAAGTAACGAACGAATGTTTGTGAAGAAATTTTCAGAACATCTTTTGCCGCGACATCGTCATCAAAAGCAGATGCATTCAGATACTCCGCAATCTTACCAGCCAATTTGCGCTGATAGTTTTTGTCCTGCAAAGGCCTCGTATCTTTCTTTGGCACAGAAGACCTACAAATTGAATACAGGGCGAAGATGAATTTGCAAAATACTTATTAGCAGGTAATGGGAGACAAGAAGCGAAAAAAGGCGTACGAGAAACTGATGGAACTCGAGTGCGCTCCTGATGGGGTATTATGAAAATTAAGGTTGGGAATAGGAGTCCGGGCAGGAGTAGAACCTATTGGAGGTCGAAAATCCGTGCTAGTCTTCCCGCGACCAGGACCAGGCAAGCCTCGCTGAGCTCCTCCTCTTCCCACACTGTAAAAAAAAGTCGACATTATTTTTGTAAATACTATTGTTAGAAAGGGCAAGCTTGGACCACAGTTGCCCCCATCCCTCTTCTTCTATACAGATGTAGGTATTCTAACTATATTCACTCTTTACAGGACCGAAAACGGTTTTAAAGCTACATAGCGCTGCACAATAAACGTAGGAGTAGAGATTCAATGGTATTTTACCTTGAAGGTGGCACGGCTCCTGCTGCAACGCCGGGTCTGCCAATTGAGGAAATTCGCACAGGGGCCAGGCCTGTTGAACTTCTCTTTTTCCTGGGACCTGGAATGCTTGTGCGTTGCATCCTGTCAGTAATTCAAAAGTTAATGGCTATAGACACAAGTTATGCAGACTGCTCAACTGGTTTCGAACAGAAACACCAGATATGTTTGCTGAATGTATGTGGTTTTATATCACGTCAACTTTTAACTTGACCAAGACGAAAAACAGAAGGAAACTGGATTAAACAACGATTAATTCATTTGAAAACACTCTTTGGCTCCATGTATAGTTTTCACGCAGTAAAGTCATAGTATCAGTGTCGGAGCGAAGCTATTGTGGCGCCATCGTAAGATAACTAGGAATGCGCTTTTTTAGGTTTATAAGTCAGTTGAAAAGGGATCGAATTTAAGACAAATTCAAGTAAATTAATCGATTTTGCCTGCTCTTCTTACTACTTGACAGCATATTTTCTAAGTTTGATGATAAGAATGTGATAGAAATGTATACGAAAGTCCACACATTCATTCGCCGATTCAATCACTTAATTTGCAATTTACCAATGCTCCATACGGTCGGCGATGCCTGATGTGATTTAATAGGAAGCAATATTATTTCGGAGGAGCACAGTTCTGTATTATAGTGAGAATGCTAAACACATTTCTGTCTCTGTCACTATTATTAAACATTGTCAGGGCATTAAAACACTGAATTTTATGCAGATAGCATTGGAAACTTTTCCGAAACAATGTGCTTCAAAATAATACCTTTTTCTAATAAGCGGCAAACGTACAGTCCTAGTAGCACACTTATGTTTTCGAAACGAAGTATATTCATCTAAATATATATGTAATACGTCTATGGATTACACTTATTAAACGTCTATTAAACGTGCTAATGTCCTCTCGGAAAACGTTAATTCAGTTACGTCTAAAATACGTCTTTTTTTTCACATAAAAAATACGTCATTTTTTTCACTGTACTATGATTTTTGACATATTTTAATTTTGAATTTGTTGGTTTGATTTGATTCCTTCTATATACGTGTAAACAACGTACAGTAGACGTTAATTTAATTTTTTTTACAGGCGGGCTGTAGACACGTGTAATAGGAGTTTTCTAACCGCTTTCCTAACATTTTACAGACGTCTACTACGGGTTTTCACTAGGTGTAATTTCTTGGATTAGTAAACATTTGTCTCTTGTGCTAATGTCCTCGAAACTTACATCTTAGAATAGACATCTGAAACCAAACGTTCAAACGTTTAATATGCGTATATTTTTATAGCAAGTATGCAACTATGGGAGTTGGATACAATATTTTGGGCTCTTTGTTAGTCGCCTTGTTTAGCATTATAAGGTTAACATTTCGGGGGGGGGGGGGGGGTTAAACACCTATACCCGGGTACGGGGGTGTTTGAAAGTCAAGCCAGAGTAAACACTGTAAAATTGAAAATACTGTAAATAGGTCAGATCTTTACGTCATGTCAATATAGTTGAATATAAATACGAAAACAAACATAAGAACGTGGTATATGGTTATTTTTAATTTTTCTTCGTGCATGTTTTTGCAGTAGTCTACTTGCTTGAGGTAGTCTATTACCTTTTCTTATTTTACAACTTATTTTCTTCGTGTTGCTTTCATTAACTACAGTACAATTTCGCTATAACGAACTCCCCGGGAACGTATTGTTTTTCGATGTTTCCGAAGTTCGTTGCATATCACACGACTTTTCTTTTCAGCAGATTCGCTATTATGGGATTCTACTGTAATTTATGGTAAATAAAAACTATAGTGATGCCACCACGCGGTAATGGAAAACACAAAGTTTGTTTTGGTTCAGACTGCCATGCGGTCTGGTATACTTGAAGCGAAGTTAAAAATTTCGCAATTCTGACGCCTTTTCCCTGTTTAGCAATCTTAAATTTCGTTACTGCAATGAGTGAAATTGTCGCGGGACAGTTTGACGAAGCAGAAGATGACTTCAAGTACAAGCAGTATTAAAGTTAAGAAATTAACTTAATTTCCGTTTCAATAGTGTGCTTAACGATGGAAGCAAATCCGGTCATAGAAACATAAACTACGACAAGGGAGCAGAATATGAAGAGGGAGCATGGGATTATTCAGACGACTCTTATGACGACGACTATGACAATGAAAGTGCGTATATTACTGTAAAAACGTATGCTTTTAGTGAAAAGGCTTATTTGTTGGAACATTATTGTCATTTGATAGATGAAAGAGATCATGGAACAAATCGTAGTAACCAACAGAGATCGGCGAGTAAAGTGGCATCATTCCAACCCTCTGACAACTTGTTCAAGAAGTTTGTACACAAAATCACCTTGGATGACCGGAAGTTGATGGATACCGAGCAGGAGAAGTATGCGTTAATTGCAAGGGTTTTTAATTTAGTACAGATTGTACGAGACTCAAAAGAAAGATTAACAAAAATAATTGGATTAACTATTTATATATCGGAGTTATTAATTAGTATGCAAGGGGTTAGTAACAGTTGTGTTTCCATTGTTTAGAATTCGCTACAAAGATAAACAGGATCGGGCTACAGCTGAACAAGTTATGGACCCACGTACGAGAATGATTCTTTTCAAATTAATGAACCGCTCTTTCATTACGCAAGTGAACGGTTGTATCTCAACTGGCAAAGAAGCCAATGTTTATTACGCAACGGGCAAAAACGACGAGCCTTTAGCGCTGAAAGTATACAAAACGTCTATTTTGGTCTTTAAAGACCGGGATAAATACGTTACAGGAGAATTTAGGTAATGATCTAGTTCTTGTGATAAATTTGAGTTGAAAACTTTTCGGTTGAAGGTTTCGTCATGGGTATTGCCGTTCGAACCCCAGGAAACTTGTCAAAACCTGGGCTGAGAAGGAAATGCGCAATCTTTCGCGTATATATGTGGCTGGCTTATCGTGTCCTGAACCAATTTTGTTGCGAAGCCATGTTCTACTTATGAGGTTTATTGGAAACAATGGCTGGCCAGCCCCGAGACTCAAAGTTAGTTTTTGTCCCTCAACTCTATACCCTTGTTCGAAATTCCTTTATAGTTCCCTATTATTGCTTGCACTTGATTACAATTTTTTATTTTATCGTTATTTTGTATTATCATTATTATTTGCATTTTCGACATCACTACTATCCTTTTCCATTGTGTTGATTTTACGAACGATCTAACGTGTCTTTATTATTCTTGTAGGATGTCGAGCTTAGCGACTCGAAAGCACGGGAATTGTATCGCGATTGCGTTGTTTTTATGCGCCGTTTATACCATGACTGCAAGTTAATTCACGCCGACCTGAGTGAATTTAATATGCTGTACTGCTCGAATATTTTTAAGGAATTATAGCATTTAAGGATATATTGTATTTTTCCAGGTATCATGAAGGGAAACTGTATGTTATAGACGTTTCACAGTCGGTGGAACACGACCACCCACATGCACTTGAATTCCTTAGGAAAGATTGCACGAATGTCAGAGGTATTTTCTTATTCTAAATTACGAAATCTCTTAAATGGCCATGTCATCTGTAATTTTAAGTCTTCCATACAATATCCACTTATTCCAGTCACTTAGGTTTTCATAAACTGTAAGCTAGATTAATTACTTTTTTGGAAAAAATTATCTTTGGTAATATCCTGAAAGTTTGTGGAACCTAGTTCGCATATGACAGCATTTTGGGATTTTTCCCCATTTTAGTAACGTTCATTTCTGGTAGAATTAAGTTTTCATTTATAGTTATACGTATTTGTTCTTGAACTGATTCACGTTTCTTTGTGACGCATTTTTGGACGTGTAGATTTTTTCAAGAAAAAAGGCGTGGCGACAATGACTGTCAAAGAACTGTTTGATTTCATCGTGGATCCTACGATTGACGCCAACAATATGGATTCCTACTTGGATCGTATGGCTGAATTAGCAACACAAAATCCGTCTGTCGTCACGAACGAGGAAGCTATAAATGAAGAAGTTTTTCTCAAAACCTACATACCCAAACGCTTAGATGAGGTAGGAAAAATTACTCTAGAAAAATGTCTCGCTGGGTTTCCACTGTCACCTTAACATGAATTACCCGGCAGTGTATGAATTATGGTCGTGCATTTTTGCTCGGTAACACGTATTTAAATAATTGACTTATGCGTTTGAATGTTTGGGTATCGCAAGTCCGTGTTACTGAATTAAAGTGTGTCAACAACCAGTTCTGCATTGCTCATTAACTACTCAAATGGCAGTGGAAGCGAAACCTTAAAGTACTAGTAATAGTGGACATAAATGAAGATAATAATACCACGACCACGTCTATTCCAACTTGAAAAATTAAGAGTTTTCGATTAATTCGTTATAGAATCTCTAAAAACCAATCCGCCTGTATCTAATTTTTATCCTTTTCTTACATTTTAGTCAATGATCCACTAACTTGATTACTGTTCTTACTTTCCAGGTTTTGAAATTTGAAGAAGATATCGTGCAGGTGAAAGCTGGGTCGAAAAAAGACCTTATTTATGGGACGATTACTGGCATGAAAGACGATCTGTCGGGTCCGAGGAGCAAGCCAGCACTTTTGGAAGAAGCCGCAGGAGAAGAGAGTTCAAGCAGCGCGGAAGAATCCGAAGACGATTCAGATGAGAAGGAAGAGGAATCGAAAGGATTTGTTTCCGGTGCCCGTCCTCGTGACGAATCTCCAAATAGCAAAAGAGTAACAACGAAATTTTTTTTTTATATATATTTGTAAAACCACAATTTTTTTTATATCGTGTGCGATTTAGGAGCGGAAACACGCCGTCAAAGCCGAGAAAGCTGAAAAACGACAAAATAAGATTAAAAAACACGTGAAGAAACGGAAACAGAAAGTAGCTAAGAGTGGCGGGAAATAATAAGATGTATCAAGTCTTATCAAATTTTACGGAAATACAAAAAAGAATACAAATTGATGTGGAGATGTCAGAAAGGTGTTATTGAGGATTCGTGCAAAGACGGTTGAATACTGTTTTAGGTTTGTGGCCGATCGTCACCGCGAATTGCTCTGTATTTGGCCATTTCGTTCGGGAAAACTTGACTGAGTTCAACCATCATGTGAGCACGGAACTTGCGATACGAATCAATCTTGCCTTTTACTTGTTCGTTCTTCGTAAAGGCTTTTTCCATGCAGTCTTTAGTGTATAGCTGAGGATTCCGTCCGTCGTCAATGTACCTGATAATTTAAACAAAATAAATAAACCATTTTTTTCTTAAGAACAAAGCTTACTCAAAGACTTCAAGTGGTATTTGAATGTCCTGTACTTGATGTTTGAGCTTATCGATATCCTGAAGGCCTTGAACGACAGAATTTCTAAAAAGAAAATGTTTTCTAGATTAGGACCAACACTTCAGTGAATCAACATAATTAATTAAAACGTTAATGGAAATACATTTTCTGGTTTAAAACACTCTGGCCTTGGGGTTGAAAATCACTGACTATAATCTTTATTTGCCGAACATTTTCGATGAAAAGTTCTAGCTGAGTTTCCAAGTTTTCCAAAGGTAAGCCCATTGTTCAAGTGATGGTTGTAAATAAATATTTCGAAAGCTTCAAATAAGTTCCACTGTTTGCCCTAGGAGTAACCCTTACTGCCCTTACTGTTATGATTACCAACACGAAGAAACTACTCCCAGATTCATGGAGCTCTGAGTAGTGCATATCTAAGAGCACCGTAGGAGCATTCACGTCAACGACCGCCACCAAGTAGGGTAACTGTAAACTAGCATAAGCTTCCTTAGTCCCCTACGTATTTTTGAAAACGAATACGTGAGCGTCAACTTTCTGGATTGATAGACATGATACGTGACAAGAAAAAGACACTGCATTAAGCCAAAAATTTTCGTGTTGTGTGTATAATATATGGAAATTAACCGTGGAAGACACCTCTTTTCGGATGTGTTTATTTTCTAGTACGTTCCTGGTGTACTTTCGCGCCTTCAAGCTTCCAGTTTTAGCGAGTTGTACGCTCGTCAGAGTCTCGTACGTGTAATGTGCGTTTGTGAGATGTGTAAACATTATTTTATTGAAGAACAACTTATGAATTTATGAGAAACCTACATTTTGTAGTGCGGTGTATGTAAGTTCTAAAATTTCGTAACCGTATTTTCGGGACATAAGACACGGAGCGTCATGCTGTTCCCAACCAAATAGCATTCCGATTTTGTCGGTAATCTTGTGTAACGTGTTCCGTTCTTCACCAGCAAAATAAAAGTAGGTACTTTTCGGTAACCCCACCTCGTCAACGCCTGGTTTTCCCATCTTAAAACTGAAAAACTTAGTTAATCAAGGGCGAATTTTTTAGATCAGTATTCATTTGTGGCAAAACACGTCGTGAAGGTCGAAAATATACTCACCATCATTGACATTTCGACAGAAAACTGATCATGGTGTGACCATTAATAATGATAGTAACCATGCTAAGTCTAAATGACAACTTGCTGGAACATTTTAGCTTCTTTTTTCGCACTCCGTTACGTCTCACATCTTTCAGTGTAATTTTCCATTCTGCATTCGCGATTTCCGTGGTCGCGCAATCTTTGTGGAACATATAGCTCTACCCTGCGAGTGTAAAGTTTTCACCGAAGACATTTCCGTGTTTCGTCCTCAGGGCTCGTTCGGTAATCCTAACTTACTAGAAATCACCGTAAGAATTTTGCGAGTTTACTTTCAAAAAGACAGAAAGCAAGATCGACACAATTTCGCTCGGTAACGGTCGACTTTTGAGTTTGCTGAGCGCGTAACGGATTCTGTTAATGAGGTAAGTGATTGTATTTCATCTTAAGCTTATTTGCTGGTCCATCTTATCTCTAATACTTGCAAAAAATGCGTATATATTAACAACACCATATACACTACAAACTTTTAGCAGCCAAAAAATGTTCACATAGTGACTAAAAACCCATTTGAAGGCAAATATCAGCAAAACGAAATTATTTTTTTGCTTTGCGATGAAAAAGCAGTCAAAAGATGGGGGACTTTGTGTGGCGAACCTTTTTTCCCATTACAGCACAAAAGCCACTTAACATCACAATACATGCAACTTGTTTTCCGAGTAAAAGTTTAATAAACACTCATCATTGCATGGCTACGTATAATATACGTTACATATACTGTAGTCAGCGGACCCTTAAATTACGAAAAAGGGGTGGAATCTTGGCATACGTGGGGCAAGGGGGGTGGTTATTTTCCAACAAATGTGTAAGGTAACAGTACCAGTTTTCCATGTTTATCAATGAATCAGGTACGGAAGAAAATTCGATTCGGTTAATATTTTTTTCTTGCCCAAATCGAAAAAGTGTCACGGCCGTGATGATGGTACGCCTTGTCCGGCCATTAAACAAGCTTGGATCAAAGGTCGCCTTTCTTCGCCATAATTAGACGTGTGATGAACTGAATGTGGTGGTACTGCCGGAATTGGTGACATTCCGGTGGGGTTTTGAGTTGTAGCAAGTTGAGATCTACATGGCGGAAGACTGTTATATGGCGCATACTGTGCTGGCATTCGCGTAAAATTTGGCGGCAGCGAACCTACCATGTGCGCCAAATCTTTCTGACCCGAGTGTACTACTCCATCATAGTACGTATTCCGTCCACCAGGTGGGACCGGCGCTGCAAAGGTCGATAACGGTTTTTGCCCCCACGTGGCATCAGCCATTTTGACCGGCACTTTATTTAATTCTTGATGTTGCTGCTGTTGTTGTTGGGGCACGTCTCTTCGCACAATAACGGATGCTTCTGTGGCGAATGTTTGTACTCTCGGTAAACCTAGTTTGGCATAACCGTACGGGTTCGAGGGATCCATTCTCATGTTGGCGTTGGTGAAGTTTTCGTTGTTGCTAGGACTCGGGCTTCCTTCCCGCACGTTTTTAAAGGTGACGTTCTTAACAATAGGTGTATAAGCAGGGTCGGCACGTTTAATCTGGCCGTAAATGCTTTCTTGTGTAACAATGCGCTGCTTAGCATGTTCGATCCAGTTAGGAGGGGCGGAGCGATCCGAAATGTAATTCGGAGGAATTTGGGTCTCTTCTTCTTGTCTCGATTTCGCGTACCCGTACATATCTTCTGGTTGGGGATTTGGGGTGCTGTTCGGACTGGTGAAAAGCAGCGTCGACGAGCCGCTGCTGGTGCTGCCGGTATGGGGTGCGGAAGAACTGGCTCGGGATTCCGAGCCCGATTTGAAGCCAGAAGACTGGTCAGACGAAGCTGAGGAGTCGTTGGCATAATTGTCGGAGGAATTTGTCCTGAGGATGTGTTCGTTACTACTTTGGGGGGTGTCCTCTTCCGGTAAAGATACGAGAGGAAGATCTCGCAAGGTGGCGTAATCGCCGTCGTCGTCACCACCACCACTGAGCAAACGTCTGCCGCGCTTCAACGCGCCTTTGACATGGAAAGATACACAAGGCGTTGAATTCACTGGCTGAGACAAGAGTGCATCATCTGGCGGTGGAGGAAGCCAATCGTCGACAGATGCTGAGTGCTCCGAATGCGATTGCGAAGACGATGAAGTTGAACTCGCGGAATTGTCTTGCGTTGGGGAGTAAGCGTCTTGAGATGTTGAGGGATTTCGACCGTTGCCTCGCCCACTTTGCGGCCAATACACCTTCAAAGTAAAAACGAAGCACTGGTTAGTGGTTCATCATTCTGAGGCTCACTTAGGGTGCATCTTTTATGGCTTACTAGAACTAATTCAGTATAAGGGCTTTACTGATTGGCATTTATATTTTACTATTTGGATTATTTCTATTACTTGTATTTTCTAATTTTTTTATTATATGTTGTAACTAATTTACGGATTTTGTGTTTAAGGTTATAAGTATAAAACGTAGCGAAGGTTTTCCAGAGAACAGAGAAAGATATGAGAAAAGATGTGAATTTTGAACTTACTCTGTCTACTACTGGACTTGTCACGTTGCCAAAGGGTTGCATTATCTCCGAAATTCGACGTTGAGCTTGTGCGTCCGCAACTAAAATGGCTCGGTTCTTAATGAGGACTATCATGGGCTCCGGTTCGCCTAACAAGGCCTCGTTTTCCTACTCATGACGAAGATAAGGAGTGAAAGTAAAGAAAATGAATGAGCGTAAGGAACGGTAGCAACGTTAATAAGTAAATTATGTTCTCTTACCGGTGTGGGTTTGGAATGCAAGACGCATTTCAAGTCCGCTAGCATAACCAACGACGTTTGCCTAATATTCATGGAATGTTTCCCCACTGCGATGCGAAAGCGGAAGTGCCAGCGCATCCGGACAGATAAGATGAGCCAGCACAAGATCCAGAGACAGGCGTGAACGATGCCAGACACTACCGGGGCCAGGCAGCAATTTTGTTGCGTGGCGTTGTACAAACGACTAAAATCGTGCAGCAGCGGCGTTTCACAGACGCCCAACGAAAGTAGAATGCCAGCGCTGCTTAACTTCACATGTCGAGCGAAGGGGAGAAAGAAAATAAATGACGTTTAGCAACTTGACGATCATGATCCTGAAGATGGCTAACGGGTAAAAAAGGAAAAAAGAGAGAAAACAGATTAAAAAAGGCATTCTTACTTGAGGAAAACAACTCCAAACGGAAGACCGCGGTTGGGGCAGTCGTACTTGGTTCGCTTTACGCGCCTCATTTAACGCGGTGCTCGCTCGGTGCAACGCGTAGAGGTGCAGCGGACAAGCGGAGAGCAGCAATAAAAAGACGGTGAGCACGCTGAGGGTTAATGTGAGGGTGGAATCTAATAAGAGCCCCGTTTCCTCTTCTAGGAAGAAGACGAAGGAATCGGGCGTGGCCAGGACACGACTCTTGTATAACGCACTCGTTCCGGCTAAGATGACCACTATTTGGCAGTGGTTAGCCAGGAGTTGGATGAAGAACAAGAATCCGAGCCATTTATTGGCGCCCCATACCACATTGGCGCTTCTCACGGCCCCGAACAATAAAGCCAAAGTGAGACTTGTTAACTGCACCGATGGAGACATCTCCGCCTGCAATAAAAGACAGAACACCAAAAGCCCCGGAGAGGATTAGAACAGTGTTTCGCACTGGCTTTCGATTTTCCCATACAGGGAGACTTGAAATTAATTAACTGCCTCGCAAGGCATGCCATGACACGCCATTCGGCGCATTCATTGTAAGGAGCGAGTGTCAAAACAGGATAATTCATTTTTAATAGATTTTTCATCGATGGCTGGTACAGTGCAGTGAAACGCCCCTCCACTTCCTAACGATGGAAGTCGTTAAGAAAATGAATTATGGTGGCTTAAGCTATGAAATGAGCCCTCGACAGGAAGTATCGTTATTTCAGTATATAATGAAACTTTACGGTCTAAAGAAAATTTCTATTTTCTACCGTAACCAGTTCCCAAGCTTTCTTCGTCGGAGATTTTTTTTTCTAGGTTGTATACGTGTTACCCTTTCTGACTTACAATTTGTTCAAATCTTAACTTCGTTTCAAGTAACTACAACAATAAATCAACAATGGTAAATTTTGTCTGTCTTAATACTTAATTGTGCTTTCTTAATTGATTATCAACTTAATTAGTGTATGTATAATAAAGGAACTAGCAATTTCGATCGCACTAGTCTCATTGTTACAGCTACTATATTATTTTTTCATATTTTTATTTCGAAACGATCGTAGGCATAATTTGCTCGTTACACATCATTATTAGTATACTTAGGTTATCTGCAACACGTTTTCATATGCGTAATTGATGTTAAGTGTAATGATTCTGGATATAGTTCATGTAATTAGTATTGAGTGCAGTAGTTAAATCCTGGAAATGTCACGATGAAAGACCTCGAAAATGCAATTTGCGCTGAAGTAGTTTGAACGACTTGGCGAACGTGCCAGAAAGTCAAACAAGTTTTTTGCAATCTTGCAGTAGGCAAAGTAAAAAGGCAAATACAAGAGTGAATAGTACATGCTGATAAAGGCTGGAGCGAAATTCTTTTCTTTCGGGTATTAGAAGTTACAATAATGGATTCGTATATGCGTAACGTCATTAACAATTTTGCTAAACGCAGTCTGAAATGGTTTATGAAATTCCAAAGATAAAATTAGAAATGACAGAAAGTGCAAGCTAATTTCAGGCGTTTATTGGACGTTTGTTACACAAGAACCTAGTTTTTACAAAAATTTCCCTTGTTGGTCTGGTAAAGTTGTCTGACACCATACTGGGAACTGAATGTCGACTTTTCGTTTCGCGTCGCAAATGTCGAGCTGCCAATTCGCGTATGTCTAACACTAATCAGATCGACTTATTCGCGCAAAAATAATAATGCTAATTTTAAGTCGTGAAGCTCGTATTCCACTTTGTAAACACATTTAAATAAACTCAAGGTTAATTAAAATTTTCCTATAGTTTCTCGACAAGTTTTCTTTCTATCTAGTTTTAACGTTGAATTCTGGTTTCAAGAGCTTTTATTCGTGAAACAGTTTACAAGACAGCTGCCAATCAGGGATTAACGAAGTCTAGAGCAATTAGAAAAGCCCTTAACAATCGTGTAGTTTAATTGCTGCTCCCGCAGACTTCGAGATCGTTGAGCTTAAAAAGCAGTTAAACGTAAAAAGGACACTACGTCATTGTGACCAAAATTTCGCTTTAAAAACGATCTCACAACATAAAGAAGATGACCCTAAACGCAACTCGCACCACACAAATCACTCTGCGTCGCTCCCCCTTCCCTGAGTCTTTACTGCAACTTTAGCGGTAGTAAAGGGATGTTTCACACCTATGACGCAAGGTGATAAAAGAAACGTTCGTGTGATGTCATAAATTTGCTCTCACCCGCTCTTTAGCATTTCGCTATGTCTGTGTTGTAGTAAACTTGTGCGATATGCAATAACTATAGACGGCCTTACATCTTACCACGTATTGCGCTCAGAAAAATTCTAAAAAAATTATATATCGTTTCGACTATTCCAACGTGAAATTAGTCCTCGAGCGAAAAAGCTAAAGGAACTAGAAACGTCCCAGCTTTCAAGCTGACACATTCACAAATTAAAACGTAACCCAACCGAATTCGATTTTTCCAGCACATAAATTCAGCGACCTTCAAGTCATCCCAAACAGAAGCGAAACGCGGGCCTACCTGGTTATGAACGGAAGTCCAAAGGAAGTCCAGATCCGTCTGCCAGATGACACCTTCATAATACAAAAAGCAAACGAAAAAAAAAATGGGAACCGTCAGCAACCTTTTTAAAAATCCGTCCTTTTTAAATGTCCAAAATTTACTGGCTGGTAAGGATCCATCTTTAAGTTTCAATCCGTCTACCACCAGGTGTCCGTAAGAGGACGCCAGGCCGGATAAGGTAAGCAGCAATGGTGCCAAAGGCGGCATATGCCTCCAAATTGCTCCGGCTAAACTCCCGGCACGGGTCAAACTTTCTGTTTGATTCGCTTTCGCATCATCGACCGGGCAATTTCTTAGCTTTTGTCCAAGTTGTTCCCCGTCGTTGCCCAGGTTCCCTACCTTTAGCCGAAAATAAAAAAAAGAGGTCCAACAATGAAAATCAAAAGATCCAACTCCACCCACCCTACAGTAACAGTTGCTATGGGGGCTCCAGTATACCCTAGCAGGTACATTAATCGATTTATTCCCTTATTTTACCTTGAAGCACGCCGCGATGAGTACCAACGGCAGCAATAGCGCACTGGTTACAAAGAGGGCTAACGCTAACTGCAAATCCGAAGACGGCCATTCGGCTTTCGAACTATGTTCCCAAACTTTTTCCAACAAGTACGGGCCGTGTTGGATCAACACCCAGCACTGTAAGCTCGTAGCACAAACTCCGAAAACGAGCATTTCTAAGGAATTTATCCTCAACGTGGGACAGCGTCGTTTCCCGGCTTTGCCGGCCATTGTGGTAGTAGTACCGGTAGTAGTAATAGTAGTTTTCGCATGGACGCCTTTCATGGCTGCCGCTAGGGAAGCAGTAAGGGTACCCGGTCACACACACGATGTCTTTGAAAGAGTTTTCATATACGACACAAGAAAACGTTCGCAAACCTCCTTCATCCCCTACCCTCAATACACGTTCTTCATTTAACTTCTCCCTCGCTTACAACCACCGGGTCGATAAGCGTCGTGCTGTCTGGGGAGGAAGAAATGAGTCACACCCCCCTTGGTAGAAATACCGGAGGAGCGGGCTGTTCTCATTCACTGGCGAGAATTGACGCTCACTACAAATCGATAAACACAACAGGGATAGCACTGAAACACTTGCAGAATATTAAAAATAAATCCGTTTGTAGAGCGAGGCTTGATTCACTAATCGAAGCTTTACGCTGCGATGAAAACGACAAAAATGCCAGCTTAAACAACGACAGGGAACGCCAGCCACGAACTGACTGGATCCGGAGACTGGGGACTAAGTATAAAACGTATTGGGGATGGCACCTCTCCTGTCTTCTGACTTGTGTGTAGTGAGGGGAAGGCAAAGGACAAGACGGAAAGTAGTGCAGAAAAAGGGGAACCCAGAAACGAGTTTTGTATGTATGTAGAGGTAGTACCTCGGTGAGAGAGCAACAGCAGCGACTCCGGTGCCTCGCCGACTGCCAGATGGGAAGTGAGCCATTGTAAAGCAGCTGCGCGAGTTTTACCAGGAGGAAATAAGAAAACGCCCGGGAGTGAAAAGCGAGAGAGAGAAAGGTTGGATTTTTTGAAGGATAGAGCAGCCTCAGACACTGCGCCCCATTAAAAAGAACTCGAGAGGAGGGGAGGTTTAAACCCCATCTCGTCTCCTCCTATTCCTTCCGAAAATTACCATTTTGAACCCTACCGCTGGTACGATTAAAGAACACATTGGGGGCCAGTAACTCATGTTGTACTATTAAGAGTTTGCATATGAATTCCGACGTTTCAGCCAGGCGTGAGCATGAAATATACGCATATGGGAAAATCCGACATTCGTGTACTTTTCTTTTCACTGTTGTTGCTGTCTTCAGTTTGTACTAAAGTTGGTCAAACTTCAAGTCACCTTGCTGAAATTTACTGATTCAGATCTTTATAATACAATTTTTAACTGTCTACAATAACAAAATGGTTTTTGGGTCCCATCTTTATATAAATGTAACGAAAAGGATCTGATACAAGATAACGAACTTCGGATAAATCGAACAGTTCTTTGTCTAAGAGGTTCGTTAGAATCTTTTAAGAAGTGGTTGGCAACCTACGGCCCACGTGCTGGAACCGGCCCGCGTACCCAATTTATCCGGCCCCCGTTGCTTGGACAGGGAATTACGTTTTACGTGAAATAGCAAATTGGGGTACAAAAGAGCATCCAAAGCCTCATTTCGTTACAAGTCAATTGCAACGTTAATTGAAAACGGATCATTTGTTAACATTCCGTCTTTATTTTTTTCCCTTAAGTAATACCGGATTAAGTATTTCAATTGGCTAATCCTTAACTGGTTAGTCTTCAACTTACGCGTCTAGATCCGGCCCACAGCCACCTCACATGGCTTTTAATGGCCCGTGAAGGGAAAAATGCTGCCGGCCTGTCTTAAGAGATTCTTCTATACTTGGTTTTAAAAGCTTTATTATTGATGTGCACTGAAATTGAGCTGAACTCCGACTTTCAAATAAGAACGGTGTCGTTTTCCATTGCAAAGAAAATAAATGGTAAAACTTATTTTGTTTATTCTTGAATTGACTCGGTCTTTGGGAATTCATTGGTGAGTCATGTTGCATCGCTTGAAAAATGTGTTCAAATATATTTCCATTGGAACATAACTGTTTTTACGTTTCGAATGATGTTGCTAATGTCTGCAGTAGATTTGAATAGCCTCAACTTAAGTTACTTGAGAATTATACGTATTGACTAGCTAGTAAGTTAATTTTTGATGGGCTTAACAGTGGGAAGCAGTCTCGTGAAATTAAGTTTGCCCTACCTTGGACGGGTCTAGGTCTGATTCGAACTCATGAAGACTACTGGTTTTCTACAAGAACCTAGCAGCCACGTAACGTTAGGTTACATAATAAAGCCGTAAAATTAGATGGCAAAGTAAGGACCTACCAAGAAGACACCGCCCATACGATCGCTGGGGCGTGAAAGTTTGGGCCAGAAATTAAGTCGGATCGTAAGTTGGGGACTTATGGGTCGGATATGGGAGAAAGATTAAGTGTTTGGGTGAGAGTGTTCAATGCGCAAAGTAGGGACGTAATAAGGAAAAAGGAGAGCAGTTTGAATCTTTGGGTGGAAGTTAAGAAGGTATAAATAAGAATAAAGTTGTCAATGGAAAGGGAGTGACCGGAGGAGGCGGAGTGAATTATGCTTTCAAGCTGAAATGGGTTTTTGCTCGCGTTTGGTTAAAGAAGAGGGTTTGTTAAACTTTTTTCAAAAAGGGACCGTATAGGCGGACGGGTTCAGGTTACTTATTTTTCTAACAGTTGTCGGTAGTAAACAGAATTGAGTAAAAAGAAAACGTGGTGGGTCTATAAGTCAAAAGATACTAAATGGAAGACTGTTGTATGTTTACGACTTTTTGGGGCCCTTTACGAAAAGATTGAAAAAGGAAAATGGGAGCCACCACCGCAGTAGCCCTCACTGAACTTTAGAGTACATTAACGAATACCGCAAGCTTAGGGAAAAAAAGGCAGTAACAGCGGAAGTAAGGGAAGAAAAAACCCACGAGACGGACGGTTTTTCCTTCGCAGAGTAGATAAGCGCAATTGAGAATTGTATTGCTTTTCTGAACTGGATGTATTTCTGAACACTTAAAATATGGTAGGGTGAATGTGCACTGATCCCACGGAATACGTCCTTCTTTCATTGTTAGCGGTCTTCCCAACATTGAGCTTGTACAAATGTCTGGATTCCTCTTTTGACATTAGAATGGAGCAGACATCAGAATTCTACGGTGCCGTTTTAGCTGCTAGGCCTAGTTGTTTAACAATGAAATCGGCAATAGCTGGGGGCGTTGGGTCCAGTTCTTGACAATTAAACGTGCACAGCAAAAAGCAAGTCCCCACAATATAAGGGTTACACAGAAGGATAAGAGGGCTCTGCTATGTCATGTCATCTCCCAATGTTAAAGTTTTCTGCCTGTTTTCTGGGTCCCTTGAATACATTCAGGTAAAAGGCCGGAATAGAATACGTTCGCAAACCTACCCATCAGTGCAAGTGCAATTGAACAATCGTCTCGACGGTTTAGAAAGCGCTTAGTTTAAATCTATTGCTTTAAGTACAACACAAACACACTATAGATACTTTCATGTTACCCATGTTACACCACGAGGAGGCAGACTATTTTGCAACCCATACATTTTACGGGAAAAAGATTTAATTTTAGCATTTGGAAGCTTAAAACAAATTCGTTAAAACCTGGCCGTATCTACGGGAAACATACTTTCTCAACAGTGGGATGGGGGGCAAAATAAACATGGTCCTCCACTGGCTATAAGCTCTTCTATTGACCAAATAATAGCCAATTACCTTTGATATCTCCGTTAGTGAATAGCCTCCTAGAAATGCCTCCTAGAAAATTCTACCTTGCTATGAACAGTACATGCAATGAGATTACACGCTTGTGGAGTTAAATAATTGACAAAAAAGCGAGGACAATGACAACGCATAAAGGGGCAGAAGCCTGACGTTACAATTCTACATTTTTCTTCTCCTTATTTGCCATTATTTTTTTAAAGAGAACTGACTTTCTTTTGCGCGTATCTTAATTTCAGGTTAACAAGTTTTGAATCGTTAAGGTTTTTTAACATTTTAAAGTGTTTTTTTTTTTCACTTTCGTGTTATCAAAAGAGAAATGAAAATTGTCTTGATCTATAGTCTCGGAGTAAATATCCAGATTACAGTGAATTTCAGGTGAGGGTTCGAAAAGAAGGGTTCCTAAGAGCTCGGTTTTTGCGCGGTTTTTGGACTATAACGTTACCTTCGTGTGGTTCGCAAACGGGAATAAATGGATGCTCTGAGCAGTTAGATCGCGCACCATCTCGAAAATGCTCTGAGCATAAATATGAACGCTTTTTCGGTAAAAACAAGCCATCTTCACTGATAGCTTCTAAACATAACTTCGAACAACTATCCTTCGCAACAGGAATAAACATGTCTCCTGCTGCTTTTGTGTAGGATGTGTTCTTACAAGAACGAACAAACACGCTAGTCTAGGCATGCCGAACTAAACTAGATTAACTGCAATAAAAGGCCAAGAATAAACTAGCTTAACTACATTAAAATATAACACTTTATATAAAAAATTTAATGTTAATTTCGGATGACATACAAATTTTTAAGGTAAAAATAAATTACTTGAAGATGATTTGAGGTGACATAAAAATCTGTAGTTTGTCTTGAGAAAGATAAATTACAGCGTCATGCTAAAACAAACAAGAAAAATTGATAAAAAACAGGAATAGGAAATGAGCTATCGTGAAATTTATAGCACAATGCACGGAAGCGCAAAAGCAATTGAAAGGGTTCAGGCTTTAAAAAAAATCATTTGTATCATTCGTGTTAGATATGGAAAGCAGGGGAAAGGTAGGAAGAGTATAGTTACAATCCCCCGTTTTTGGAATATTGTTGTTCCCTTAGTTTTCTTCTTTCGTAAATTAGGATGCCTACCCTGTGTACGATGGGCAAGTCTGTGAATCATACCCACCTATCTTCGCGAGTATCCCCTTATCCTCTTGAGACCGAGAAAGTAGACAGAAAACTTTAACATCAAGGATAGACCTGTAATCCTACTGTGTAAACGTTATACCGTACATGTACCATTATTGAAGAAACTCTAACAAAAACGCGAAAACTAGATCACTATAATGATTTCACCCCATTAATGAAAAAACGATGCGGGTCTGCAATCAGAATCATGCAAATAGCCAAAAGTAGGTTAGCACAATAAAACACCAAGCGTCAAGCGGTAATAAAACGCTACCCATGAAACGCTGGGTAGGGTAATAACGAAGCCATTACACCATCCTTTTCACAAGGCAATTATTTCAAAGATAACAGCAATACAGTTGAACCTGAACTGACGACGGCAATCCCGTCCGCTGAACGCCATCGTAAACTCAAGGTTATCATAAATGGAGGATTAGTTTCCTTATTTTAGTACACGTAGCCCCCAGAACTTCCTTGTATAACTATTCGCATTCATTCAACAGAACGACTCTTCACTTTACCGTTAACTTTACGGTGATAACAAATCCATTAACACGACATTAACAGAAACCGAGTGCTGATCAGTCAGAGAAATGAAAACACTAAAAAGCACACTCTTTCCATGCAAATGTATGGCGGTGGGTGTTTAGACTTTACAGTAACCATTTTTTTAGTTGAGCTTTTATTGTCAAATGTACCTCACACTTTTTGTCGTTAGAAGCCGTTGTAAAACGATGTTTTAATTATGTAATGAGCCATGTCGTTTTTACCTCAAACGCAACTAACAAGCAAGCTTTGTATTTTTTGTTATTCAGTATCAGCATGAACAAAACGCTCATGGTATTTACGTGATGCTGTGTTTCACAAGAGCGTCAAAGAATTTATAAAGATCGGAAAGATAATAAAGTATCAGAATACATCTCACACTTACCGTAAATTGAAATTTCCACGGTAAATTCCTTCGAGAGCTGATATTATGTTAATAATTGCGCTTGTGGTGTTACTTAGACCAAGCGTTAGTAATACCACTGGTGTTGGTAATACACTAGTTATACCACTAGCTATTTACTTTCAGGATTAACGTGTCTTGTGTTAGTGTGTTGTCTGAAAGGTTGTTTATAAAGTCGTCTTATGAATTATTGTTTGATTATCTAAAAGTTCCCAAACAAATAAAGGCGTACGTCATTTACGTCAACAATCAAAACACCCCAAAAAATCTTTTTAAGAAGGACCCGAAAATAAGATGTAATTCAATCCTTTTCTCCCATCACTGTCTGACTTCAAGGCACCGCGTTTCCAAACCGCCCAAAATCAGTAGGCTATTTACGTTAAGCCAGGAATGCGCAGCTGGAGCTTTTCGGGCGTAGAAACGGCTCATTTGTAAGGAGTTTTTGCATATTTGTAGCGTTCGTCGTTAACATGTCACTGAGCCAAAGGGATTCAAAACTTGTGCCATGTGGCTCCTAGCTAATACGTAATCTAATAGGAAACTTGATTTCGGCGCCAAAAGGTCGAGAGCTAAAAAAGAGCTTTCACAGTCTTTTTTTAGTCATGTCTCAAGAACTTTTCGTCGGGATCCAACGAGATTAAGTTAAAACTTCCCGTAAAAAAAGTTAAAAATAACGTGACGGATCAGTGATTTGAGTTGTACTAAAACAGCAGCAGTTTTCAGAGACTTGTGAGTGGGGGGTGAGGGGGGCGTACTACCAAATCTCCAAAATAGCTTTTTCTCTTTGCGTAGCTGAGCTCACACGTGCCACCTGTCTCCCGGAGGCGAAAATTACAGCTCTGGCGTCCGCCAGATTTCCTTTTACTTCAGGTTTTAAGGCGCATAGATCAACAATAGTAAAAGTGCGGCAGGTGGTAACTTTTCTGGATTCTGTGGACCTTTAAGAATCCTTTTACAGATACCCCCAAGGAGAAGGGGGGGGGGGGATGGCGAGACGGCGGAGGCTTGTAGCTTCACCAAGATGGTAAATGGAACGAAGCAGCAGAAGGCAGCTGGTAAATACGCTGACTTTGTGAGGGTTTTCCAGGTCTTGCGCGTTGGTGGTAGGAACCTTTTTACAAAGTTAAATGTGAAGCGGGTTTGAGGTTACCTGGAAAGGTCCACGTTTGACAAGTCGAGCAGGTGGTTAGCGAAACACGGCAAGGTAAAAATGAACGCGCACGCCGTGTAAGGTAAGTTAAACCAGGTTTCAATGTTGCTAGCGTGTGTGGCTTTAAATGCGAAGAAGAGCATGGCCACACAACCCGCACGCGTTGTGATTAGGGAAAAGTCAAAAAGGTCAGGTGGAAAGCGAAAAATAATCATAATGACAATAATGATACACTTGTGTCTTCAGTGTGTTGGAACTAATGAGATTGAGGGATGTTTTAAGTGCTCTTAGTCATGTGAGCCACATAATTGTTTATGGTTTACAGGTCCTGTTATTAAACAAAGAACAAAAGAAAAAAGACACCAGGGAAGATTAATTTTACGTAGTTCAGATTGAGGGTGTTAAATGGGTTTTGAGGGTTTTAGAGACAAAACGAGTTTATATGCGAAGTTACCAACTGAGAGAAACTAGTGTTTTTGATAGTTAAGTAGCAATTTAATTTATAGATTTTATTCTTAATTGTGCAAAATTCTTTAATAAGTACCAAAAATTGCTCTTTTTTTGGAGAAAATGTATTATAATGGTAAGGATCATAAACCAATATCAGAAGTCGGTGGCATTATTAATGAATCTCCTTCGTGTCATCCGAGAACAAGCTCAAGTATATTTGAAAATGGATCCAAGTAAAACTTAAAATGCAAATAAGTACCATAGGAAAACTTCGCAACAAGCTTGCTGAATCACTGTTTACACGCGTGGCAATTTTGGCGGTCACCTTCGCGGTATTCGCGAGATAACCAGTTGCATTCCTGGTCCTTTTATTATTTTATTTTACCGAAATGAACAACTCAAAATGCTGCTATGTTACAAAGCGAGTCTACTTTATGAAGCTGATAGAGGTTCAAGCTTTTCTTTTCTATTGAAATTGTGATTCTGCCACGTTCACCAACTATAGTAATCGAGCTTGAGAATCATGTTAGGTAATGGAACATATTTGTTTCTGTCAGCAGTGTATTTGAAAAATATTTTCCTACAATCGGAGAAGAAACAAAAAAAAAGATTTTTTAATAGCAATTCTCTATGTTACCATGACCGTAAGGGCTACTTGTTTATTAGTTTGCAATTAAAGGAGTAGTTACGATCAATTGTAACTATCCATTGCCTCTCGGTCTTTTCAACAACGTTGTACGAAAGTATGCATATATCCACTAAATAGAGGTGTATTGCGGGGTCTGGTGGTTGTCAAAATTAGGATTTATATCTTAGTTTGAAAAGAAGCAGAGAATTGTTCATTTTACTTTAGCAGAACAAATCTGTTATGCGGAATGTTCTGGATTTTCTTTTATTTTTTTTTCCTTTGCACTTGAAACTGTGAAACGATTTCTTCAATCCGTGAAAAGGGATTTGATTTTTATTTTTCTAAAAAAAAATGCGAAAAGAATTTGTCCCACGACGGATGATTTCATATGGTCAGCAGTTGCTATTTTAGGGGATCGACGAAACTGGAGTTCCATTGAACTGGGATGTCGGCCTATTCAACCTTCATGAAATAAAAAAGAGCGATTGTGTTCAGATGGACGGAAAAGTATTAAATGTTATTGACAGAACAACAGTTCCATCTCCCGTTGATCATTCATTAATGCGTTTGTCACGAAATCCTGATAAACTTCTGAACAGAAATGCACAACAACGCAATCTATTCTCATGAGTTATTTTAGGCCACTGTCGTAACACCGAGTGTGTTGTAACGCTCCGTTGTTACTACTCCACAGTTAACGATGACAATATGGTTAAAAGCATCAGTAGGGTGTTTGGGATCAAAAAGATTTCAAAGCACTTCATAGCTATCGTAGGTATGTATCAAAACTGTCATAATAAGCTTATATATGGCGCCGGGTCCAGACGTCCGGTGTCTATTTGAATTTGTGGATAAATTAGAATCATGGATGTTCTTCTCAGGGATCATCTGTCAAATTTTTTCTAAACAGTCACGTAATTTTGTATAGAAAGAAACTCAATTATTTAATGTAACATTATACAGAGAAGCTACTCTGGTGTTTGTTATAACTTTGATTTTGTCAAAGTCAAAGTGACATTATACCACCACGAGTTATCTTTGTCGTGATTGGGATTGAACAGAGTTGATACCGGTAACCAAACATAGGTATCGTAACAGTGTCACAGCCACCAGTAACCCTGTGTAACTATATCATTTCAATCCTTACTAAGGAAATTATGATGCTACTCCTTAATCTCCGCCCAAGAATCCGTGTAATTCGTCCGGGGTGAATTGACCGCACAGATTTTGCCACCTGCTGGAGTGTACAACGAATCGTAGCGTATTACCGCGTGTTAGCAGAATGGCTCGTGTGTCGCAAACTTCCCTGATAATTCAGTATACAATAATTATGGATTCGAACACGTGCACATGACGGTGTAGTGCGAGCTGTGCGAGCGCTTAAACTGGTATTGCCATAAATCCTCGATGCAGCCATGGAAGTTTACCTCTCTCGAAAAGTAATCAACTCTACTCGAAATTCTACAAACAACAAAGCCGCCCCGAATGCAAGGAGACTTTGCAAAATCCATTTTCACCGCAGAGCTTCTGAAGTATATTACTTGTTTAAACTTAGACGTCGAATGGCTTGCGTTCGTCGCAGTCTATGCACAGTTTTTTTTATTTGTTTCGTCGGCGTGAGCTTTGCTCGTTATCTAACATCGTTTCACTTCATTAGTTTTTGATATAACAGTAAAACATTAACAAATATATACATGCACAATTACAGAGCGTAGAAGCACTTTGCAGACACTTTTGGTGCAAAAATATAGCGCCGTGTGCCAGCGTACTTGCAAACATAGCAACTATAGTCACACGGGCATGGCAAGTGTGTAACAAATGGAAAGTTTTTAACTGAAAAAGACTTTTTTTAGCGGGAAGATTTATTTGCAGCCACTACAAGTCAGAATGTTACGAAATGACCGTTTCAGTACATATTGAGATAACTAAAAATACACTTTTTGTATGTGAAGATCAGTGACAAAAGCCCAAAACTTTGATGATTAGTTGCGTTGGAGGAAAAACTTAGAAAGGAAGTTTTATGTTTTTTGTTCTAAGTCGTTTAACATATTTTTTTTCTGGAGGGGTGACCTTATTCCTGGCGAACGCTCGTAAAAGGAAACAAACCTAAAAAAGAAGAGTGAAGTCCTTTTCTTCTTTTATTTTGCAGTAAGAGTAGGAGCTCGCGTGCGATCAATGTGAACTTCGCTTCGTAGTCTGGGCGGCAACTCCCGGTAAATCGCTTCCGGTACCGCATCTACATAGTAGAAATCACCATGCGAAAATAAAAGAAGTGGATGTCAAGTTAAAACTAGTTTTCTTTCCTTCCTCTTTTCGTAAGACTTTCGTAAACTTATAAGTGTTTTAAAAGGAGCAGGAACATAAGTTATATTACCATTACAGCGGTAAACCAGATCAGACCAGATAATCATTTCTTGCGAAAAGCAGAAGACACCCAAACGTCCACCCTTCAAAGTAGAGTCGAATACATTGCCGGAATCGGCGACCATATTTTCGCCTTCGAAAATTCGTAAGCGAATAAGTCCGATTTTCGGACGGTGAAGCAACAACCAACGGTATGCAACCTTTTCTTTCCAACCAACGTTGCGGGGATCTTTCCATAACAGTTTAACCTATTAAGAAAGTGAAGACAAAATAAATAAATAAATAAAAATAGATAAATAAAAAAATAAACTCTTGCAAGAGACGATACAATTAACTCCAAATACGAAAACTTTACATTTCTTAAGAGTGCAAATCATGTAACCGAGGGCAATATGCTTAAGCGAAAAACACGTAACCGAAGCCAATCGAATGCAACTGATACCAAACAGTTACGATTGTAAATCCGATTTTCTCTGTGTGCGATTGTGTGGCAATTCTATGAGTTAGTTTAAGATAAGAAATTCCTCCTAAACTCCGGTTCTACTGGTGGTTTATGGACAAGTCTAGCCTCAGAGATTACAGTTGAACCCGCTATAAGAGTAGGATGCAGCACAGTAGCAACTTAGCACAACCGAAATGCTTTTATGTGCGGGTTCTTTGAATGCAGAACTATTCAGTGAAAGTGATAAAATCTGATACAAAAAATTATCAGAAAGTTAAAAAGTAAGTTTTATTAAAGTTTTCATACTATAATCTTATTTCGCTAGCTTCAATGAATGTAAGTGTAAGTTTACAACATTACTGAGACCAGATGTATGAGACGTGTAGATACATATCACCATTATTTTTACACCAAATTTCTGTTACATGCTAATTTCCCATTTAGAAAACTTTCATGAGTTTTTTTTCATCTTACGTGCGGTTTCTTCACCTTTTTGACGACTCTTTTGCACCAATTTTAAGTTTATTTTAAAAATAGAAGGCAGTTTAAATAAGTTCTCGATTATGAAGAGCCCTTGGAACGTATTTCGTTCCCTTTATTGTGTTTTCGAATTAGTGTTCTTCACTACTGTAGCTTTAGATTGCAATCTTTACCTGTTGCTCAGTATCTCCAGTGTGCCAGAGGGAATTACGCATCATTTGACCAGGACCAGTGTTGGATTGAACGAGTTTTAATTGGATACCCGGTTCAGCGACAGCTCGGAAAGGGGTCGCTTGCCAGTAGGTTTGAGTGCTCTTCTTCCACATGATGGTATAAAAGTGTGCATTGTCTTGGTAACTAAACAGCGTCAAAACATGGGTAAATTTATAGTGTTCAATTTATCACCTTCGTCCTCTAAAACACTTGGAAACAGGAAAGCTGTAAAAGGGTGCTCGTTACCTGAAAATGAATCCTACATAATCGTCGTCGATCTCAGTGTCGACGAAGAAAGTTCCTTCAAAATCTACGCCGCCAAAACGATGGAAGCCTAAGTTTAGCATGAGAGAAAAATTTAATTGATTCCTAAAAAAAAGTAAAGTTAAACATTGTCGTTACCAACGGCAAGACCAGGGTCGCTATTCATGGTTTGGACAATTTCAGCTCCTTTGTTGTAGATAACCCAGTTTGGGTCGATTTGTGAATCTCCTTCAGGATCCAAAACAACCGTTTGGTACGTTCTGAAAGAAATTATGCGTAAAGAAAACGTTTCGTTAGTAATATTTGTTTTACCTAAAATCAGTAGCGTAGATTTTCGAATTGTTGGGGCAGTTGTCCATAAAATCGGGAACGTCGTCGTTATCGAAGTCATCTTGACAAGCGTCTCCAACCCCGTTAGCTGTAATTATGGATATTTTGGAGGTTTCATTTTGTGATTTTCAATGAGGTTCGAAAACTTTTTTTGTCTTTAACAAGCTTATTCAAGAGATTCAAGATTTCGTTTAAGCAAAGCTAAGATAAGCAAAGAAAATTATATGTTGAAAAAATCAGGTATAGAAAACCAAAATCATTAAATTTAATGATGTTTTTTTTTAGAAAATAATTAGAAGCAGCCTACAGTCGCTATCCTCCTGATTAGGGTTGTAAACAATGGGACAATTATCCTTAAGGTTAGGAATGCCGTCGTCGTCAGCATCATTGTCGCATTCATCACCAATGTTGTCTCCATCTGCGTCTCGTTGGTCGCTGTTGGCGATGTTGGGACAGTTATCCAGGGAATCTTGCACTCCGTCCCTTTTTCAGGGGGTTGTGAAAAGGAAAGACAAGGAAAAGCCAGTTTTAATAAAAACGGGGAAAGTTTTGACGCTTGGCTTCTTGCATAAACAAGTTGGGAAGAAAAACTTGTTTGGGGCTTGTCTCGTGTATTATTTACCTGTCACGGTCAATGTTGGTATCGCACGCATCACCCACCAAGTCGTTGTCGCTATCGGATTGCGTAGGGTTTGGTACTTTAGGACAGTTGTCGCAAGCATCACCCAATCCGTCGCCGTCCTGATCACGCTGGTCGGGATTCGGAATCTTGGGACAGTTGTCGCGAACATTGGGAATACCTTATTAAGGAGAGGAAAGCTTTATGTATGTACGTGGACACCAATATACATGAGTGGTGCTATAATGGACGTAAATAAGTATTTACTAGGTATTGTGAGCGGTGCTATATACGAGTGTAGTAGTTTGTTGTACCTTTCAAGGCATTGCACATTTACTGGCGTTTGAAACAAAAAGTCAGGCAAACGACTGTTTCCAGTTCAGTGCTTGAACCGTGTCGTGCTCCGACTACACGACATTAACATGGCAAAGATAATTCGCTCAGACACGGAATTTCATGTGTACTTCCTTGTAAACTCAATGACAGCTTTATGGCTAAGGAACCAATTGCTAACATTTATACTAATCAAGTTTCCACATCCTGTCAACCGGCTGGTGAGTTTTCGTTGTTCGGAAAGCACAATAACCTAATCCGCTCCTGGGCGTTGTTCAGTTTAAGAAGCGTTATAAGAAATGCTATTTCCCATAAAATTCAATAGAGATCATTTTAATCCGTTCCTGATCCCGGAACGAAACATGAAAAAGTTTATGTAATAAATCAGAAAAAATAGTAAAAATATACTGACTGACTAAATATATATTTCAATCATGTATCAGTCAGTTTTGTTCAGTTAGTGGTTCTCAAGACCAATTTAGGTTAAAAAAAATCTGTGCTCTTTTTGCCTCTTCTATGTCAGTCTTGGTTTTCATGCCCGGCACTGGTTAGAAGAATCTGTCTAATGTGGCTTGCTTTTGTCTCTGCTTTAATGCGGTTCTGGAGAAGTGCAAGGCATTATCGTTGAATACGTCTAAGTATTATTTCGCTCAACCTGACTTGGATGCCACATTTTAGCCTTGATCTGAATTTCTTCACATTTCGTAGTAAAATCGCTTACGGCTGGGGTAAGCGTAGGGGAATCAGTGCGCTCATCCACCTCGCCATCAGAAGAAATCTCTTTCTTTCCTTATTACCAGAATTCTCAGGTGCCATTTAAGCCCTCACTTATAAAATTAACTAAACTTGATAATCAAACAGATACGCAAGCAGGCTATTTCTGAGCAACTGACTGGCGTGGGGACGCCAAATTCTCGCCGGTAATTCATGCGTGCTGACTGGGAAACGCAGCCGACAATTTTTAAAAACTCTTTGTTCACCCTAAGCGGTTAATTGCAAGAGGTTGACTTCGTATGCGAGTCATTTTTTCACCTTCGCGAGTTTGTTGTACAAGTTGTTCGCCATACAGTGCGTTCGTTAAATGCATTCCACTGTATCTAAATTTAATTGTGGGAAGTTGAGCATTTTGTAAAGTTACCAAGTGGCAAGAAAAGTCGGAGCTACTAAATAACAATGTAGCTTTACGACATGTTAACGTTGTACCTGCATCCTTAACACGTCGTTAAGTTACTTACAAGTTATAACGTCGTAGGTAGCAATGAAACTACACGCGTTTAGTTACATTGCGCTCACGAAACAAATTTGTTTCGCTCGCCCCCGCAAAACTAACCGTGATCAGTCGGGCTTGCGCTTAAACTCATAGCTTAAGCTCAAAGTTACCAAGTGGAAAGAAAAGTCGGAGCTAAGCTCACTCACGCTAAGCTAGAATTAGTTATCTGCAAAATGCCGCTTAAATCACGTCATATCTCTGCTACTTTAATTAATCATTCCTGTTTCCCTCATCGCTTTATTATTTCTTTCATTTGCCGCGGTGATTGAAGAACGTTTTGGCTGAGTTTTATGGAGAAAAAATAGCTAACGTACTTGAGTTTGGAGGATATATTTTTCTTGGAAAAAATAACTTAATTTAGTTACCATCGTCGTCGATATCAGGATCGCAGGCATCACCAAGTCCGTCTCGATCCGTGTCTTCTTGGTCGATATTAGGGATGGTGGGGCAGTTGTCACAGGCATCACCTTGCTTGTCAGGACCACCTGGGTCGGAATCTGTCTGTTCAGGATTGGCTACTAACGGGCAGTTATCCTATCAACATAAAAAATACGCAGGAAAAAAACTCGCGTCTCTCCCGTTCTAACTGTTGAAAAGGTACTTGCACACAAAAAATAAAGTACACTTACAGGTCCATTGAGAATGTTGTCGTTGTCAGCATCTTCATCGCACGCATCACCAATTCCATCCCTGTCAGCATCTTCTTGACCAGAGTTGGGTGTATTGACGCAGTTGTCCTTTCAGTGAGAACAGAGACCAAAAATGTATGTAAGAAACAAAAAAGGCCCAACAGACATCAGACACCAAAGAAGACAAATATCGAAGTATTTACTTTGCGACACTTGGGATCAGTACAAGCCAAATCGTAATCAGGCCAGCCATCCAAATCGCGATCGGGACCGCAAACCTTTCCGTTACCAGCGAAACCAATTTTACACTAGGGAGCACAAAAACGGAACAGCATAAAAGGACAAGTTTTTTTTTCTTCAAGAATTTTTTTTACGTTACCCGACAGCGATAGCGATCAAGCCCGACAGGTCTCTCGCATTCTGCGTTAATATCACAGCGCGCACCGTCAGGACAGACCCCTGGTGCGTCGTGGCATCCCACGGTTTGATTGCCGAAAAAACCGTCCAGGCAAGGACCACATTGGAAGGAACCCTTCGGTTTGTAATAAGAAGACATTAACGAAAATAATAATTCGAACTTATTATAGAGTAATTATTGAGTCCCAGTAGTATTTCAGTAATAAAATCATTTTTTTTATCTACTACATTTCTTTCTCTTTGAAACTTCATTTCCCTAGCAGCGATTTCCCACCAGGTTTAAATAGCTATAGGAAAAAATACCAACATCACTGTTCACGGTTTAACACTTGAGAAAAGGAAACACAATAAAAAAAACAATATGTTCAGAGGGTCGAAATAGTGGTTCACTACACAAGCTTTGTTTTTATTAAGTTAACTAGAGAAAATTTTACTTCCAGAGTTATTGGACGCCATGTACGTGTCATTGGAGAAAAGTTAACGCTTGTTTTACGGGTTTTTACATAATACCGATAGTATTTGACGCTTTCAGATTGCGAATGTATGAATCGCTAAAGGAGCCAAAGCAAATTATTTATTGCACGCGAAAATTAGTTATGAGTGGATTAGTTATACCTGAGGAGAGGCATCCACCCTAATTTAAATAGCCGTCTCGCACAGACATGTGGATGTCGTTGACAACCGTTGCTGTAACCGTTCTTCGTTAAAGAGAGGTTTTCTTTTTTTTTTACCGTAGAAGTTTAAAATAATGAAATTAATGCAAAGCCAAATAAAACTTACAGCGTAGTTTATACATTGCGAATTGGGTACACAACCTCCGTTGCGGCCGTCGGCGCACTCGTCGATATCGACGCATCTTTGCTTGTTAGCGCGGGCGAAATCCACTCCCAAGCCTTGAGGGACCGGTCCGGTGTAACCGGCGGGGCAAGGGTCGCAGCGGAACCCGGGGTTGAGGTTAATACAGCGCGTACGTGGGTCGCACGGTTCCGCCAAATCGCACTCATCCACATCCACGCAAGCCGTACCGTTTCCGGTGAATCCAGCCGGACAAGGTCCGCACCGGTAATACGGTGGATCATCCATGTTCTGGCATTGCACGCCTGATATCACATGTGGACCGTCAAGTGAAGTTTATTAATTCTTCATTTCGAGGTTTTTATTATATGTATGAGGAAAACACTATGAAGTGAGAAACAAACCTGGGTAACAAGGTGCGTTTTCACACGCGTTTTTCGGGCGGCATCGTTGGCCGTCTCCAACGTAGCCCGGAGGGCACGGTCCACATTTGGCACCCCTTTCGGTGTCAACACACCTGACTCCTTAAATGATAAAAACAGATTGGAATTAAAGTTGAGTAATAAAAACAGGCGATTTTTTGTTCACCCTTTTTCTGATAAAAATGAATGCAGGTGCAGAAAGAAGGGCAATTTAGACAACTAGCCATTGGACAGTGATTTAAGTGACTTTTTGCCAAAAAATGGTTTAGGGAATATAGCTAAAAAAAAAACAGATCTTAAGACCCGCACACCTGCAAAACAGGGTTTGTCAGCGCATGTCACTCCAGGGGTACATGTCCTCCCGTTGCCAAAATAGCCTCGGGGGCAAGGTCCGCAACGTACCCCTTCAGGGGTGTCTAAGCACTGAACTCCAGGATGGCAAGGCGCCGGCGTCGAAGAACACGTCTCTCGCGGCTGGCCTGTCACGTTACACATGTATAGACGTCACAGAAATTAAAGGATTTTGAGTACGACTGGTCAAGGCAATCCTAAATTACCTGGCTTACAGGCTTCGCAATTATCGAGAGTATCTCGGAGCTGGCGGGTTTCTTGGCGCTGGGCTTGAATTTCGGTTTGCAGCTGCTTGATGGCGCTGATGAGTTCGGTGAGAACTTTCATGACAGCAGAATCTTTAGAAATCGTAAAGAGGAGTTAGATGTTTTTATTCACTGTTAGTTTTAATTACTTTTTACCTCTATTATCATCGTGAGTGAAGATTGGTATATCTCCTGTAGAAGAAAACTTAATATTTTAGAGGACGGTTACAAAGCCACCGCGCGTGCACAAAACCACATGTAGGAACTTGTGTACTTAATTTAAAATTTCAAAACGTAGTACAAGCTTAATATTCTTTTAGACGAACTAAATTACATTCTTTTGATTTAACTAGCTTGTTAGTATTGTTAAGGAATATTTAAAAAATAAAGCTTATGTTTTGTGAAACCTTTCCATGCCATCTAGCGAAAGCCGTCATGAAAATCGATCTTCAAGGTCACTTGAATGTCATCTAGCGAAAACCATTTTAATACCAATTCGTTCCTACGAAACTATTAATTTTTGTTTTATTTTTATGTGAATAGTTATTGTGCGACATTAAAAAACCTCTTAACTATTGCTATGGTGTGAAAAGGAGTGGTTTTTCATAGGATTTATCTTTACCTCGTATTAAGGAGGCTGGTGGAGTTTGGACAAATGTCGGACATTTCTGTCCATGTCCGCTGTTGGGACAGCGATGCACTTCTGGACATATAACAATGAAAAGCCCGAAAACGTATTGCCAATTAAAAGAAGCCACGAAGAAGAAATAGGGTTTTTTGTTTTCATTTGAGGAATGCATGCGTGACATAGCCCATTATAATACAAGACACACAATAAGGCAAACCATTGAAGAGGGGAAATTAAAATAAATGGCAAAACATGTAACCCAGCAAAAATGCTGACTAAGAAGAAAAAGGGGGCTGTAGACTAAGGAAACGAAGGTCAAGAAAGGCATCATTAATGATTTTACATACCCCGACGTGTGTAGGAATAGCCATCATCTCCTTGTACGCTATTACTGCTAGAGCAGTTGTTTCGGCGCCGCCCATTTTCAATGTCAGAATCCACAATCACTCTCAACCGCCGGTCGTGATACTATTAAATACGAATAAAAAATTCATCTTTAATTCATAAATTCTTGATATGTAAAGGAGTGCGATCACTTTATGAATTAAAGATTGTTTATAGAACAGTTCTGAAAAATTTCCGAGAATTCACACAACGGACACTTTGTGACTTATGAAGAACAAAATAACCCTATCCAAAAATATCTCTTTCCATTGCTTAACGAGTTGATCCTTTCGAACCTGTCTTTTTATTTTTTTATATATTTATTATATTTTGTCCTTATAGAGTGTTGTAGGAATTTTTTCTTCCTTTTAAGGCATCTGCTTCAATGCTTGTATGTTCGCATAGATAAATTAGGCAAGCTGTTGTAACAGCCACACCTAAACTCCTACATGTAAAACGTCTCAATACTTACGACTTGCAAGGGCTGGTCCTCAGACAGCGGGAGGGTAAGGGGGAACGGGTGCACGCCTTGGCTCTCGCAGTCTACCACCACTTCAACCGTCGCGTGTCGAAAGATGAGGAAGACGTCCGAGGCTCCGGCACGGGCATCCAACCACCTTAACTTGATCTGTTGCTGATCGAGTTTTCCATCAGTGGTGGACTTGAGGAAGACTATTGTTTGAAACAATAGAGGAATTGTGTCACTTTATTAAACTAACAGAAACTTGCACGAATTTTAGGGTTGGAAGAATAAAAATTGACACACAGAAAATGGGTACGGAACGAGTATTTTACTTTGTTTGGAGCGACGATCGAGACTGAGGGAACTTTTATTCTTAGCTTGGGGTAAATCGAAAGAAAGCAAGTTCTGAAACGCAGGATGTCGCATCTGCCGGGGATTCACGTGCCGAAACGACAGGAGGAATGATTCATGGCGTAAAGCTTCCTTCAGCTTCTCCGACAATGCTATAAAAAGAAAAGTGCACTTCGTTTTCAGAACGATGCAACAACTTTGACTAACCGAGGAAGAACTTGGTATGAAATCATATAGCATTGTGTAATGGGAAGGAGTATGGTTAATTGATTGTAACACGGAATCCGATTATCGCAGTTGAACTACGTTTTACGAAATTCTTTCGCAGGGAGTACATACATGCATGCAGAAAATAAGTGCATTTTGTCCAGCATAGTTTAAGGCTATTTTTTTTTTACAAACGATACACGCATTGCGTGTGTGTAAGTGACAGAGTTTAAATAATGGAAAACGCTGGACAAAAATTCTCCGAGTAGAAAAGAATCCGCTTTAAAATCCAACTTGAAATGCCTTCCACATTAAATGCTTTACAGTGAACACGTGATTTACAATTAAGGTGTAAAAATTCTTAATTAATATAATTCGCATGGGAGTATACAGTTAAGAATTTGTTGTGCATTTTTTAACAACAAAGTATGACAGTATTAGTGTTATGGTAATTGGGTTTTATTGCAAGCAAACAATGTACCATTTGGCAGAGCAAGCCATAAAAGTTTCAAATGTACAACGTGAAGCCATGACTCTATCGTTGCTCCTCAATCGCATTGACATTTGTCACCACTAAAAAAAACGTTCAATTACCAACGGATAACTTGCTATTATAAATTACATTGTAAGTAGGAGAAAGCAGTATGATGTATTTTGTGTTGCTTAATGCATACATCAATAGCTCATTATATTCTCATATAAGTTTAACATAAAGTAGTACATTTGTAATACAATCAGTGGAAACTAATTAATGAATACTGACCGAGCTTGTATGTCAGCGGAAACAAGTATTCAATAACATGACTTAGTTTGTACACGTTCTGCTTTGGCCAATAATTGAAATAACACCTTTTCTAATAGTTAACAATACCTTCAGTAGTATTCATACAAGCTTTCCGCTTCATACGTTTCCAAATTACTTGAAAAACGAAAAGGAGGGGAATTCAAACATTTAACTTTTTCCAATTAATTTATCGTAGTTTATTTCACAAATTGAAACGAAAAGGCGAAGATGTTACCTGCATCGTATGTGATGGCGGTGGATGCAAATTGGATCAAACAAAGACACCCAATTAGCCAAATCAAGGCACCTTTGAACGAACACATACTGTGAAGTATCCTCTGGTTTATTTGTATTCCCCACTTAACAGCGCATGCCTCTTTGAGTTAACTAGGAAGAAAATACACCAAAAAGAAAATAGCCTCGGGGTTTCAAATCTACTGGGCAACTAGTGAAGCGACCACTTATTTCTAAGGGTAACGCTGCTAAGACTGCAGCGTAAGCCCAACTGCTTCCATTTTCGCTGCGTGCCAAGTCCCAAGGCCCTCGACCGTTGCCAGTAAGTTGCGTTTTCACGAGTTATGTGAACTGGGAGTAAAACGTGACAGCTTTTCGAAGACGGGAGCGCTACGCAGAAACGCTTTAGGGGACCTCCCTTTTTCAAATTTTTGGAGGGGACCCGGAGGCGTTTAACAACTCGTTTAAATCACATCTTTGGCGCTGTTATCTATTTTTTGTTGATTCAAGCCGAGGCGTTTTGTAGCTTACTAAGATTGTAATGTGCTTTTTGAAAGAGATGTTAGAGCTAAAATATGGTAGTAAGGAGGGTTGGACGACCTGGACATCACTCGGCTTTCATATTTCATAAGACGAACTTGCCTTGCAACATGAATTAACTGACCGGGTTTGTGTTTGTCTTAAATGTAAGGAAGGGTGTTGAGATTACAAAAACGGAACCTGCCCACCAAAACTACCATCATGCCCCAACACCCAAGTTGAGAAAAAAGCGAGAGAAAGAAAAGAGACGAAAAGGGAGGCTGTGAAAACGATTAATAAACCCAAATGACGTCTCCGCAAACATGCAGGGCAACACGACTCACACAGGCTTCTAGGCTTTTTCTTTTAGCCTCTTCTTTTCTCTCACGGAATGATGGAATTGGAGCTAAAAATAGAAAACTTGGAGTAGAAGTTAAAGTAGCGAAGGGAAGTTAGAACAAGCCCAGCAAAGAAAAAGTTCATGAAGGTGTCAACGTGGGCCAGAGATAATAATAAAAAAAAACTTTTTTTGGCGAAAGAGAGACGATAATGGCTCGTGGGAGAAACGAAAATAGTCGTAAAAGTATTAGGAGAGTGGATTCAAGTTTCTGAGAAATTAAAAAAGCCAAAAGTTTACCTAAGCCAACTTAGTTTCAACACTTTAAGGATTTAGTCCCATGTAGGTCGGCCAAAAATAATTTTGAAGCGTTTTGGATCAGTAGCTGAGACTTTGAATATGGGGTCCTTGAACCCTAAGCCCAGTACGTTTGCTATTTGCTTGCCAATGTCGATGTTTCGGCTGATTTTTTCAGTACAATTGAATTCACCTACGATAATATGGATCAAACTTCACAGAAAATTGAAATAGAGATCTTTCAACACTAACAATTAGTAATGGGTTAAGTATGCGGGACGAGGGCCGAGGCTAGAGCTAAGTGACCAATTATCGTATCAATAATATCCATGACCCGTTGAATCGTATCAGTGACCCATTATCGTGTTGCAGTTTAGGTCAAAAGTCAGCCAATAAAACAAAAACTACGTAGATGCACATTCTCAAAAGTTAAGAATTCTATATAGCTTTAAAAAGAAAAAAAATTTTCACCGTAAGACAAATACTTGGGAGCTTGTAATGGTAAATTCGGTGGCCCCGTCAAAAACATGATTAAGGGCATTACGCCATTTGGTCTTGCGAGCCGAAATATAGGAGAATGATTATTAAGCGATTTGGTCATTTTGACTAAAGCTGTTCAACATTTCACAAAGAATTCTCAAAAGAGTAAATTTATATCTTGTAATATCTTGTGCAGCGGTCAAAATATTTTAGGAAATTAATACATGTATATGACAAATTGTCTTATGAAATTTGTACCAACCAAGTAAAATACTTAGGGTAAATACACGTTCGAAAAACAGGATTTAATGTAACTCAAAAACCTCTTAATTAATTTTCTAGTGAAAACATAAGTCAAATCCGTGTATAAGTTTTGGGTAATCACTTGAAAATTTTATAAGATTTTCACAGGCGATAATTGCTTTACTAACTATAATAATTGCTTAACTGTAGACTTTGAATATTATTATTTTTATGAAATAAGGACCTTAAAAGTTATATAATAAGCTTCCAGGCAAATTTTCTACATCTCCCCCCCCCAAAAAAAAAAAAAACAAAAAAAAACGCTTTAAGGAGTTTGTAGGTTTGGTACTTTTCTATTATACATTCTCTCACGATTTTCGTTACAAGCGTTGGGTAAAAATTGTATCCAGTTGGTTAAAACTGCATTAATCCTTCAAATGAACTTAATCTGGGCCACCCCAACCTGACTTAACTAACAGAAGCTAATTTAACCGGATTTAACTGACCTATCTTTTGCATTAGCTTTCTCATTGTTTGCATAGGTGTGCCTGTATTAAATACGTTAAAAATTAAATTAATTATTGGGGGTCAGGTGGGGGCCATTAGCGAAAATGTGTTAAATAACTTTTCAACAATTCTCGTCTGTAAGTTTACATGCTACAATCGAATACTTTATTGTCGAGAATTTAAGACCAAATGTCGATTTTTTTACGAAACAGCTTCAACAATTTAATTTGATCCATCTGTGAATAATTCAGTTATACCTTAGACTTAACATGAGAAATTTCGATTGTCCCAATAATGTTTAGTGAATTCCATGATCGCAAAACAGCAGTAAAAGCAATTTTCCAAATCGTTGCACATCTCGAACCACGAACCCATAGTTTCTCCATCATTCGCTAGTCAAGATCACGAATCGCTTTTAACAAATTTTGTAAATATAAAAAACAACATATTTGTAATTTTTGTTTCGGCTCATATATTAACGCACGTTGGAGTTCCTTTGATACATTTACCCCAAACTCGCAATTAATTGAAGAAAATTTCTCAGGACCTTAAAGGACATCATGTTCTTAAGCAATATTTGCTCTTCTCACTTTTGCCGGCAAGCCACCAGCTCTTTGTGTGTCCCTTTACGCCTTTTGGCTTCTGCTGCCAGTCCCGCCAGCGATCATACCGCTTCCACGAAGCCGCACCTTAATGTTGGAACCATTGGCCACGTGGATCATGGAAAAACAACGCTTAGTGCCGCTATTACGCGAGTGCTGCAGAACGACGGTTTAGCGAAATTCGTAGCGTACGATCAAATCGACAAAGCCCCGGAAGAAAAAGCCCGTGGTATTACCATCAACATCGCCCATCTTGAATATTCTACTCAGTCACGGCATTATGCACACACGGATTGTCCAGGCCATGCGGATTTCGTGAAAAACATGATCTCCGGCGCGTCGCAAATGGACGGAGCCATAGTCGTCGTCGCAGCTACCGATGGTGCCATGCCACAAACGCGCGAACATCTCTTACTTGCTAAGCAACTCGGCGTGATGAACCTCATCGTCTATTTAAACAAAGCCGATCTTGTGGACGAAGAAACGCTGGACTTGGTTGAAATCGAAATGCGCGAATTGTTGAGCGATTTGGGCTTTGATGGATCAAACACTCCCGTCATTCGTGGCTCAGCCTCCCTGGCCCTACAAGGCAATACGTCCCCTATCGGCGTCCCTTCCGTGAAGGAACTCCTCACTGCCTTGGATGCCCATATCCCAGTCCCGCAACGAGATTTCACAGCTCCGTTTTTCTTACCGGTCGACAATGCTATGACGGTCCCTGGTCGCGGATCTGTCGTCATTGGTACTCTAAAACGGGGTACCATCAACAAGAATGACGAAGCCGACTTGGTAGGTTTTGACCAAGTCATCAAAACGACCATCTCGGATGTACAAGTTTTCAAAAAGTCGGTTCCGTCGGTCCGTGCGGGTGAAAATCTTGGTGCGTTATTGCGCGGAGTTCGGCTCCATAGTGTTCAGAAAGGAATGGTCTTGTGTGCTTCAGGAAGCATGAAACCTGCCAACCGATTCCAAGCAGAAATCTATTTCTTAGCGAAAGGCGAAGGGGGGCGAAGTCGGCCAGTGAGTAACAAGTACATTCAGCAATTGTTTAGCGGGACGTGGAATATCGCGTGTCGTTTGGATTTGCGGCCGAACCAAGATTTCATCATGCCGGGCGAACATGCCACTGTCTACCTCACTTTGCTCAGATCGATGGCTGTGTTTGAGAATCAGCCGTTTACGTTGAGAGAGAACAATAAGACCGTGGCGACGGGGAAAATCACCCGAATTTTGGGAAGCGTGCCGGTCGAAAAAGGTTTACTAGACCGAGTTGAGGCGCCAAAAGAATAGAATATGTATACACTAGGCATTATTAAAGAAATTGTATTGAAATAAACAGCTGAAACACAATTTACTTAAACCAATTCACCGCATCCTGAAATGGTGATTTTCTCTGAAGGTTTGCCCGACTTGGAACCATATTTCTGAGGAAAACTTTCATTAAAAGAAGTTCAGGAGCTAAATATATACAAAAACTCCAACTTTTTATCAATTCCGACGAGGAAAAGTTATACAACGCGTTACGGCCAAGTAAAGAGGAAACGACTTCACTGCTTTCACAAAGCTATACACTAAAACTGTGCAGTCTTAAATTATATTACGATTTTCCTCAACGTATTTCTACAATGAGAAATTTTCAAGAGGCAAATCACGAACCACATTAAGCCTCGTGAGGCTGATTAACTTTCGTTAGTCACCGAAGGGACTTAAAATACGTAATTTCTCAAAATACTTTAAAGGCAACCGGGGAAATTCGAAAGTCAACCAAAATCTTTCTGGAAGAACGTTTTGAAACACTGGATTGATTTCTTTATTCTTAACTGAAAACATGATAGTACTACCCCCGGACCATGGAAGTTGATAAAACTGGAGTTTTATTGTGTGTAAGCTATCATTACCTCCATTTTCCGGACGACATCCAAGCCGGCTAAGACTTGTCCAAAGACGACATGCTTGCCGTCTAACCAATCTGTCTTCTCCGTGGTAATAAAAAACTGCGAACTATTTGTATTCGGTCCTGAGTTCGCCATAGAAAGAATTCCAGGGCCTACATGTCTCAAAACATGGTTTTCGTCCGCAAATTTATTGCCATATATTGATCTCCCTCCGGTTCCGTCACCTTTGGTGATATCCCCACCTTGACACATCTAAAATGATACAATGTTCGAATAATGTTAAATTATAACTGAAACTGATAAACTTACAAAGCCAGGGATAATACGATGGAAGCCTGAGCCTTTATAACCATATCCATTTTCGTGTGTGCACAAACAACGAAAATTTTCCGCTGTTTTGGGAACTATATCGGCCCTCAGCATAATAACTATTCTCCCTAGGTTAGAATTACCAGCTTTGATGTCAAGATACACTTGGGGATTGGATTTCTTGGCTTTGGCTTTATCCGCCTGTTAACGAAGTACGATAAGGGAAAATTAGGGTAAAAATTAGTTTTCAGTATGTCTGTTGGAAGAGTTGTGAAACAATACAGATAAACCTATAGGGAAATAATTTTTACCACTTTGGAAGTTTCTTTAGATTTTGGTTCGGAATCTTCCTCTTTATCTTCTTTCTCCCCGGTTTCATTGCTAGTGACGGGGGTGGAGTGACGGGCAAGCCATTCGTCGTCCGCCCAGAGGGGCCGGGTAGATTCGGCTTTCATTTTTAAGGGCTTGGCAATATTCACCCGGACCTGTTTCCCGTAAAGTTCTGCATCGTTCTAAGAATGAAGAAAACAAGTTTAGGCAACGTTGGAAACGTCAAACAAGAAGCAACAGGGCTTTAAAAAGGAGTGGTATACCATGTTATCAATAGCAGCAGAGGCATCCTCAGGGAGTTCAAATTCGATAAAAGCAAAGCCACGGTGTTTTTCTGTCTCGTAGTCAACCGGTATTTGGATATCTATAATGTCCCCAAAGGGTAGAAACGCTGCTCGAATGGTTTTCTCGTCGACTTCCTCGGCTAAACCTCCTAAAAGAATGAAATTTTCATTAGTGGAACAAAGGATTCTGTGTTTATAAAAAAAATGAGGAAAGGAATGGATCATACCAACATATATAGTCCGTTTATTTTCCATTTCCCTTAAAAATGTTGAGAGGTTTAAGTTTTGCCTCAATGCAAGCCTAACTTTTAAGAAAACATAAACAAATCCGTTCGCATTGGGATCCGTTGAGGTAAGCAATTCGTACTGCAGGGGTTAAGGACATTGAACAAGATCCCGCCAAAAAGGCGGAGCTTGATTAAAATTTAAATCGTAACCGGTTGGCGCCCTCCGCTGCGCGCCAAGTTTGCTTTGGATCGAGCTCTGGATGGTTTCGGCTTGGGCTGACAGGCACGCACGTGCGGTCTGGGAACCAAGAAACAGAAGCAGCACTAGTCTAGGCTTGGGGGTTGCGGGCTGCGGGCTGCGGCAGCTGCTCTTGTACTTGAACACAATACTGCCAGTTGTATGGCATCTCGGGTACGTGCGGGTTAGCAAAGTTCGACAACAGCCGTTTGGTTTTGGTGATGGTTGTTGGGTCTTCGCGTGGGTTGTTGGGTGGCAGAATACCAATTTTTCTCGTTCTTTAAGTGGCCCTGTTTTTGCAAATTCCAGTGCGCCAATGTATTCTTAGTGCTTTAAACCTTTTACTTCGATTCGGAAGTCAGGTAAATTTGGTCAAATTCTGCAAATAAAATAGTCATTTCCGGTCCTGGCACCTTTCCCTCAAGTGCAAGGTCTTTGTTCCCGTAGTGTGTGTGCCTGCCTGTCCGGACCTTTTTAGCATGACACCGTGCTTTGTCACGTAGTTTTAACACGTACCGTGCAGTAAATTTGTTGGACAGAACTCAGTTTAGTTGAAGTTTTTGGACTGTTATGCAGGCCACTTAAATTGGATAAGGGCTGGGGAAATTTTTACCGTTTGTTATTTCTTTGAAAAAAAAAAAAGGTTCGATAAAACCAGTATCAGTTATAACGTGCCTTTGTTATCTTAATCTAACCAAACGTTTCTTATGCATAGGATTTCGCGAACCTTGTGCTGTCTTTTATTGGAACAAAAGGATAGGAAATCCATTTTAAAAAGCGATGGCCGATACACCGAAATATAGAAGCTATGCATCTTCGCCAGAATCCTGCGAAACGCCTGATTTGTTTTTAAAAGCTCGTGTACCTTGTATTCGGTCGTTCAGGCCTTCTTTATCTATTGCGAAAAATCATGTGAATTCATCTTCATCAGCTGCGTTGTCGCCTTTGACCGATTTGGCGCACAATTTAAGTGGGGCCACTTTGGATAACACCCCACGAAGACGATTATCCCTGTTAGATGGGGGAGATACTTCTGAAGAAGATGTTTCCCCGCAATGCACACAGAAAACATTCGCAAACATTGCAGAAACGTAAGTAATTTTACATATTTCCCCCCTTATATGTGCAGTAATTTGAAGTTTATTTTGAATTGCTTGTTTTAAACCCAGACGAAAAGCAGTATGAATAGAGTTCATAACCATTTTATTTACTGTGAGCAAGCTTATGGTTCCCATGTTGGGATAGTTTTTTTGTTTTCAAACTCTGTATAGCTTGCTAATGGTTGAAGTCTTGTCATGTCTGTGAGATTCGTTTTGAAAAATGTTCGGTTTGTGGGTACAGGACAACACCGACAATACGTCGAGTTGTAACGCATACTCAGCCGCGAGGATTATTTCGCTTAGAAAAAGAGAATGCGCAAGTTCCACACGTGGATATGGACAAGGGCAATATGGTAGCATCACACCCTTGTGAAGAAAACAAGAGACAACCCTTGCAGTTCTTAGGCAATTGGCAAAATTCTCAAACCAGTCTAGTTGAAGATTCACAGGATTCACAAGATTCCGGCATTGGAATTGATTCCGAAGACCCTTTCAAGTAAGAAAAGATTTTGCACCTTTTAACCTTGTTACTGTCCTGTTTTTATCACTGTTTTTGTTTCTTTTTTTATACAGTGAAGTTTTGCACGTACATTTTTCAGTTTATTTTTCTTGCTTGGTGCTGGGGGAAGTGGAAGATATGGGTAGCTGTAAAGGCAGGCGTAATAGCCGAAAAGAAAGTGGAAAGTTTTAAATTGGTGTGTTGTTCTTCCCCCTTCAAGGTTTCCGGAAGCGCCCGCACGACGCAAACCGTCTTCCATGTCTCCAGGGGGCAAAGACAAGCGATCGCAAGACGGGCTGGGAGCAGATGTTCCAACGACTTTGCCAGATGGCGAGAAAACGTGCGATGATGGCTTCATGGATCAAATTATGGGGGCAGATTTTTCGCCAGAAGTACGGTTTTAGTAGTAATAAACCCTTTAACGAAGAATTTTAGAGGATTTTCATGGTTATACTTATCACATCTTAGCGTATTCTTCAAATAATGATCAGTAATCCGTTAAGCTCGCTTATCAGATTTGAGTTCTTAAAACACCTGTATCAGTCCTTGTTTTTCGAAAACTTCATTTTCTTGTTAGCTCCATTGATTGATCATAACTATTTCAAGCTATCTTACTTGTGTTCAGATGCTATTTTCCTTTTTTTTCTTGCTGTCTAATTCCTTTATTGTTTGATATGTTTGTGACACATTACTTTCAGTTTTATTTCATTTTTTTATGCAATTCATTTCGTACAGGTGGAAGAAGGAGTGGAAATTCCTGGAATTTTGAAACTTCTGTCTGCACCGTTAGTGAGTCCATCAAGAGAAAAAGAAAGTTCAGTAGCGAGCAGTAAACCATCGAGACCCGGCTACCGGCGGTGTCTGTCGATGGCTGATTGCGATACACCAAATTCTACCCGGGTAAACATTTAGAAACTATGCGAAATTGTTCGGTAGTAAAAATTTCAACGTATAAAATACAGTCATTTTTTATTTTTGTTTAGTTAATTTACTTTTTTTGTGTATGTTCGTTCAGCAACGACGCATTGGAGTAGCACATTGCACCATTCGGGAGGATTTCTTGCTGTCGTTTAAGAGACCTGATCCCCCTCGTGATCTCGAATCACCCATCCAGAACAAGCGACGAAAGGCGTCATTAAATTTCAGTGGGATAGGAACTGGACATCCGGCAGGAAGTGACTCGGCCTCTTCTTTGGACGATGCGGCGTTGGTTAGGCCCAGCCCTTCTAATCCTCGACTGCATCGGTGTCATTCCGAAACTGAAGCAACGATCAAACGAGCCTTACAGAAAGGTAACTTTTACCCTCACATTCACTTAATGTGATGTTTCAATGCATTTTATATTTATTTTAAAATTTTGTCATTTACTTTTGTTCTTTTTTATCATTTGAGGGCATATTTTTTTAGCTTTTGAATATTTTTTTATAAAAGTTAAATTAAATTTTTTTTTATCACTTCAGCTTCAGACAATTTAGTGGGTGACTTTTCGCGGCCATACACTTTACCGTTGATTCGCGGCCGACATTCGGATTTGAAGAGTATCACCTCAGAAACATTGTCTTTTTTGATGAAAGGACACTATTCCTCGCATGTGACCTGCTTTACGGTAGTGGATTGCCGGTACCCTTATGAATTCGAAGGCGGGCACGTGGCAAACGCAGTGAACATTTGGACCAAAGAGTTGCTGTTAGCAGCGTTCTTGGACGGGAAAGACCCCTTACGGCAACCTGAAGAAGATAACCCCTCGTCGAATCGTCACATTCTCATATTCCATTGTGAGTTTTCGGCAGAACGCGGACCTGGATTGTAAGTTTATTTCTTTGTTTTTGCAGTAAGACCATTTTTTAGCTTCATTCTTAACATGAAATATCGCTTTGTTTGCGTTTCAGGTCGCGCTTTTTAAGGAGTCAGGATCGAGCAAGCAATAAAGATTCATATCCGGCCTTGCATTGGCCGGAAATTTACATCCTTGAAGGAGGCTACAAGAAATTTTTCAGTGAATATCCCAGTTTGTGTGAACCGCAAAGTTACAAGCCTATGTTGGATCCTATGCATTTAGAGGAATTGAAGGAATGCCGAGCGAAAACGAAATCTTGGTCGGGAGACGGAAAAAGTTTCGGAGGTATGACGGGACGATCTTCGAAATATTCTTATAAACGGCTATGAATGGAAGGGAGTGAGGGCGTGGCGTAACAAGTTCAGGTTGTAGCTAGTTTTTGTTGTAAAGTACCTTTTGTTTGTTGTCCCCCTTGTCCGTCTTTATTATTTTCCCCAATTTATATAAAAGAGAAGCAAAAAGAAGTAACAAACTTGGGAGGCTCGTGCAATGTTTCAATGCAGGATATGAAGTTTCCTTTCTTTAATTTTACGTTCTTCGCCTTGCTTATCTGTCTTATGCTCGGTGTGGTGAAAGAATTTTTTTGATATGAGAGAAATTGTCCAATTTTGATAGTCGACATGATCGTCTTATTACATCTCGGTCAAATGAGAATTGTGTCTTATTGCAATTCTACACCATTTCGTTCTTGCGAACGTCAGCTGATTTCGTTCTATTTTTTTACTATTTTATTTATTTTTGAAGATAACCTACTATTTAAACTTCAACTCGTTGAAATTTTCCGGTGAGAAAACGCAGTTTGTGTACACACCAAAGGCTACTTGTCGGTAGTGTCCAAAAGGTAATGAAGATTGCCTTTGGAATTTTTGAGTCTAGCCAATGAAACTCTGAAGACCTCTTGATAGCCAAGACGCTCTTTTATATATTATATATTCAGAGGGCTTTACTCGGGATGTCAGTAAAGCGTGACGGTGTGTCTGTCACCGTGATTAGTCAATAGCTTTGAGTTGTAAAAATGTACCCACACCTACAATGAAGCTTTGAATTAGCAGATATCGGGACCAAATAGTCACGTCGAACAAAAATCGGGAGGTATCTGTTGGTTAAACCCTTACGACCGATACTAAGAGATAACTATTTCGGTCGACACTATATCGTGTGCGTATAATCTAGGGAATGTGTGTAAGGTTAATAGCCTTGTGGGAACACAAAAATCCTTGAAGTCAAACCTACAGCGGATTCCGAACTGACAGCAAATTTATGATTTGCTTTACTTTACTCGGGACTTTTGTCCAATACTGGAGGGTCGTGATACAAGCTTTAAGTATGTAGAAAAAAAAAACATTTCGTACTGTGCTTATTCCATTAAAAGTCATTAATTGTCTGCGGGAAGCCTCGAACAAAAACAAAATTAGAAAAGAATACAACGTCAAATTCGTTTCTACGCTATCATGTCTTCTTGCGTTGCTATTTTTGTCGATCAGCGCCATTTTAGGGCTGCATTGTCGACTGCCGCTTTCTTTTAATGTGGGTTACTTTTTCCTTTGAGTGCTTTTTTCTTCTTCCTTCGTCTCTGTACTTTACATATGAATTTTGGAATGGGTGTGTGTAGGGTTCAAACTTTCCGTCACCACTACGAGTTCCCATATGATTAGTTTTTTTATAGATGTTTAAAATAATTTCGAAAGGTTCTTTTTCTGTTCCGCTGTCTTTCTAATGTACAGTCCTGTTTTATTGACTACTTTTTTCTCACTTCGACCTTTTGCCTCCCTTTTTGTAGTGTTTTTGTGTTTCTTCAAAAATTTTCGTACGCATTTTACACTCCACGAGCAACTTTCTCGCTTGAGACTGTCGTTTAAGCAATTAAACCCCTACAAACCACTTCAAACTTAATTGCAGAATATTATCTTGGATAAAAATGTGTCTGACTCTTTTATTTATTTCCTCCCGTACCTCTTCCCAATTTCTTCGTGATACTACAACTGCAAAGATCTTTCTCGTGATTTCACCAAAACAATTTCACATATTACCTATTATTTTCTCTTTATTTCCCTCTTTTTCTTCTACATCTGCTCTTTTAGCTTCGTCTCTACCTTCTTCCCTGCCTAGTGCTATTTCCCTGAGCGTTTTGTTACGGATGATATCATTTTGGGTAGTTGCTTCACCTGGGACTTAATTAATCTCAGCGTTGGCAAATACTTCAATGTTTGAATTATTTCCTGTATTTTGGTTGACTGTTCCTTGCATTTTTTTTTCTTTTCCGAGGAGCTCTTCTTTATTGTTCTGGTGTTGATCTTCCTTTCCCCTTCCAAAATATTCGCATCTAGCATCATATGCTTGATGCTCTTTTTTGCCATTAGCACACTTAGTGCTTTCCCCTCTTTCTTTTTTTTTCCTAACAGGTCATTGTCGGTTGTTTATCGCTACGATGTCCACATCAATATCATTCGCTGAGCACACTGAACTTACATGTCCGAATCTCTGGCACTTAAAACACCTTATTGGGCGAGGCCTGAACGGGCGTACACTTAATTTTAGATTCTCTCCCTCAAATGTCAGAAGGAACCTACTTGTTTCCTCCCTTTGTATCTCTCCACCCTCTAACCTTTTCTGTCTGTGTAAAGTTCTGATTCCATAAAGTCCTTCGATATTCTGTTCTACAATTTCCTCTTTCGTCGCTTCTTCGATGGTGACTATTCCATGCCGTGCGACCTCTGGTCTAGTTACTCTATGCTCCACTTCCAGCCCCCCTAGTTTTTTCATTTTCAGAAGGTTTCCCCAGTTCCATCTGGTTCATCGGGAAGACTAAGACGTGTGACCTTTACCTTTTCTCTTCTTGCTTCAACTCCTCTATCATTTTGTTCACCTTAAAGGGTCTTACTTTGGAAAAGCTTTTACTCTTGTCCGTGAACCTGGACGCTACTGGGCACAGATCTTCTCTCACCTGTTCCTCCTATTCCGATTCCGTTTCGGTGATCGAAAGTAGTTGTGCTTGCGATCCCCTTCGTTTGCTCTCTGGCTCTATAAGTTTCTTCCTTCCCTCGTCCTTGCTTCTAAGACTCTCCACGATCGCTTCCATCCTCTGTCTCAGCTCGTCCGATTTTGCTCTTTTAACTTGGACTTTCCTTCTGCTAATGACAAGGCTAAAATCATGACTTTTCTCCCCGTTGTTCAAAATCAAACTCTCTTTCTTTTCACCCCCGAACACCTGATCTTGTGCAACCACGCCGTAAAGGTTCTCTTCCTCTACCATTCCTTCCCGTTTTCTTCGCCGTCCGTTCCCGCAACCACAAGTTATTGGGAAAATGAAGGGCAATTAATGGTACGTTCTGGAGTGGGTTATGGGGAACAAAATTATTACCCCACTTCAGAGACATTGATTCCCCCTTGCTGGTGTCGCTTTGGGTTTGGCACTCTTCCTAGGCACCTCGTATCAATTGGGGTTCACGAACTGCAATGCGGAAATCAAATCGGTCCGCTCGTAAATCGGAACGAGTAACCGTCGAGTTTGTGACTTCCGTGTAGATGTCAGCACTTTACACTATTTTGATGGAAGTTCCTTTACATGTCAGCAATGGCGTCAATGACAGATGCTAGTGCTGCAAATTTGTCTGCTTTGTATGCAGAAATAGCAAAAAGCTCGAAAAATGGAGATTACGCTAAGACGACAAAACTAGCCAAAAAAGGTTCGTTATAATTCCATGTTCTGTCCAAAAGTCAAAACTTTTTCAATAATTTTCAGTGCTGGAAGAAAGCCCACAAGAAGCTGAAGCATTCCATTGTTTAATCGTTTCGTTGATTCAAGAATCTGAGTTCGATGAAGCATTACGTGCTATTAAGAAAACACCAGAACTGTCTAAGTATGTACCCTATGTTTCTCTTACAATCGGTACATTTCTGTGTCTAGTTCCCAAATTCCACATGATGAGTGTTAAACTATGTCTCTTTGCTAGGAATCTTACGTTCGAGAAGGCGTATTGCTTGTATCGTCTGAATGATAGCAGTGAGGCCTTGAAGACCTTAGATAGTTTGTCGTTGTTAAGTTTGGAGGCCCAGGAGCTTCGCGCTCAAATCTTGTATCGCCTGGAGAGATACAAAGAATGTTTAGATACCTACCGGGATCTTTTAAAGAAAACTGACGATGAATACGAATGGGAAAGACGGACGAACTTGACTGCAGCCTTAGCGAGTTTAAATCTGTCTGGAGTGGTAAGCTCCTTAAGAAAGAATTACAAAGCACAATTCGGATTATTTTTTGTTATGGAAGACGGAAAACTTTGGCTCCTCGTTAGAATCTTCCACGTACGAAATCTGTTACAACAATGCTTGCCAGCTGATTGGCAAAAAACAATTCATTGAGGCGGAAGCCAAGTTACGCGAAGCGGAAGATTTGGGAAGCAAAACCTTAGAAGAAGATGGCTACGGAGAAGAAGACATCGACGAGGAGTTGGCCATCATAAGGTACATCTTACCTATCTGATACATTGGTAAAATAAGTATTTTTATGCGTGTCTTTCTAGGGTACAACTAGGTTACTGCCTGCAGAGGCAAAATCGCTTAAGTGAAGCGCAGAAACTGTATACAGAAGCCTTGAAGAAAAAACCATCCGACGCAGCATTAATTGCGGTGGCTTCGCATAACATCGCCACTCTTAACAAGGGCTGGAACATTTTCGATTCCAAGAAGAAATTAAAGGCTGCTATGCAACCGGATGCGTTACAGAAATTGACTCAACTTCAAAAACATACGATTGGCTTGAACCATGCCCTTCTTTCCCTCATTGCAGGCCAGGTATGCGAAAAACAATTTACCTTTCTTGTAGAAAGCTGTCAAGACACATATTTCTTGTTAATTACAAGCAATATATGAAAAGTGGACGGATTTAAGACGGTAAATCTGTTACGAAGAGTACCGTGCTAATGTATTCTTCTATGGTTTTTAGACGGAACAGTGCGAACAAGCCATGAAAAGTATGGACAGCACGATTGTCGATGGTCAGACTATCTTGGTGAAGTTGTCAATGTTGGTGAAAGCTAGGAAATTGCCCGAGGCGTTGGATTACTTGCAGAAAGTTACAAAGGCACACCCGGAGTTGAAAACACTACTAATTCTGTCGCAAGCCCAACTTTTACTTCAAGAGGTGGGTCAGTTTTTGTCATTTTTTTTTTTAAATCTTTCGGTCAACTTTCGGTTCGCCATTAATTTATTTTTATTTTTTATTTTTTTTCTCGTTGCAGAATAAATTGTGCGAAGCGACTGCTTTATTGGCAACGGTGCCTTCGCCCGATAAGTACAAGTTGGGTATCGTTAGCGCGCTGCTCCTTTTGTTCGTTGAACAAGGTCAAAGGGATAAAGCTTTTGCCTTGTTAAAAGAGGCGTGTCTATGGTGGGGCGAAGACGGACACGACAGTGAAGGACGTAAGAAGCTGTACGCCCAGGCAGGAGCATTTTACTTGCAAAATGGTGACGCGAAAGACGCAGCCAAGTTTTTCGAAGATCTTAAGAAATTGCAAGACACAGATGATCCGCGCGTTTTAGCGCAACTTGTCTTAGCGTACAGCCAGGTACTTGCGTTAATCTTAAACCTTTTATTGTCGAGAGATTATTTATCTTTCGTTGTGTTTTAGTTCGATCCGGCCAAAGCAAGAACCTTCGCATCGTCTTTGTCTGCTAAAGAAGGCAATGCCACACAAGGCGAAATGGATGGCGAAGCTTTGGAGAACGCTCCATGGATCATGGGTTTGAAGCATGTGAAGAAGAGTAAAGGCGGTCAAGATGCATTGCCGACACCGAAACCTGCCATGTAAGATACTTGAAAATCTTATTTCTATACTGTGTTGATCTTACCCTGTAATATGTTCTGTTTGTCTTAAAGGAATTGCGTTTAATTTTATATCATTCTAATCATTGCAGGCGAGCGAAGAAACCCACGAAGAAGAAGAAGCCAAAAATCCCAGCTTCTGCCAGCTCAGGTGTTCAGCCTGATCCCGAGCGTTGGTTGCCCAAACGGGAGCGTTCTACATACCGACCAAAGAGGAAAGACAAACGTCACCCCAACAGGGATATGGCGAAAGGAACGCAAGGATCGGCTGCTGCTGCATCTGAAATTTAGTAAGCTGGAATTATTGGATGTGGAAAACTTAACTGATCGTTACTCTTTTTATTGTTTCTCCATAGTGATATGTCAGCTAAAGTGGCAATGAACAAAACATCTCCCGGATCGCCCGTTTCGAGTCCAGTAGCTTCAGCGCCAAATTCGTCCCAAGCGAAGAAGCCCAAAGCGCAGGCTAAAAAGAAGAAGAAGGGAGGAAAATTCTAAGAGTTTTGTATTAAAAATATCTACATGAGTTTTTTGTGTATAGCTAATAAAGGAAGTTTTGCGATGGGAATTTGGTCAATTTTTTCACGTGTAAGAATGTGATGAGTCATATTTGGGGCTAAACTGGGGTTGAGATTTCACGGTGAGAAGTACACGTTTTCGAAAATGCAGTCGAGGTTAAAGCTTGGCAAACTATATTTTAGTAATAGGCTCCTTCCGATTAGGGCATTAATTCGAATTCTTTGAGACATTGGCGTTACACCAAACGCTTCTAAGCCAAGTCTTCCGGTTCTCTGGCTAAGCATAATACCAATAAAAAATGTCTGGGCATTCAGTGACTAAAAATAGAGGAAATTACTCGGGACAGAACATTGCGACGTTTCACACGCAAAGATTGCGGCATCGAACTTCGACTGCTTTCCTTGTCGCGTCACCTGTCAGCTTAAACGACATCTACGAGAAATTAAGGAAATTATTCGAAATATGAAAACAGACGATTGTTTTGTGGGATTTTTTCACAAACACGTGATTATTATTAATTAAGTGACGTCCTATTTACTTCCGATATTTGATGGTAAAAGTTTAAAATGTTCGAATGTCAGAGATATCCTTACAAAAAGGAGGTAAGTTTTTCCCCCAACATCTCTCAAAAAGAAAAAATTCGAACGAGGAAGTTGTAATATTCTTCTTTTCCTTCAAAGTTTACAACGAAAGCTATTTCTTGCGATACTGCTACGCTTACCTCTATTGATAATGGGAAGAAAGACATAATCCAAGGGTTTAACGTTGTCCTGGAAGATACAATTCTTTTCCCTGAAGGCGGAGGACAAGTAAAGCTCCATCAATTTATTAAAGATAGTAATAAAAGCCTTAATGAAATCCTGATAGCCCGATGATAGAGGAACCTTAAATGGTATTAACGTCTTAAAAGTGACCAGGAAAGGAGCTTTAGCTGTCCATTTTATTACTGAGCCTATTTTACCTGGTAGCGAAGTGTTACAGACACTAGATTGGTCCAGACGTTGGGACCATATGCAGCAACACTCGGGTAACTTTCCATTTCTACGGAAATTGTATCGATGAGCCAGTATTATTCGTGATATTTACTCAGGACAGCATCTTGTAACTGCCATTGCTGATAGCCAGTTCGGTTTCCGGACGTCGTCGTGGTGGCTGGGCGAGAAAGTTTCTTACATCGAGTTAGGTAACAGTGAGTCCGACTAATTGAAGTGCTGTCTCAGTTTTTAGCATAATAGATATTCCTACCGTAAGCGATAACCAGCTGAACGAATTGGAGAACTTTGTCAATGAGAAAATTCGTGAGGCAATCCCAGTTCAGGTCGAAGTATTCCATACTGGGTCATACGAACTGAAACGGGTAAAAACGCCATAGGTTTCGATTTAAGCTATAAGTAGTCTCATTATGTATATTAACGCTCGAAGGTACGCACTCGAGGTTTGCCCGAAGATCATGTTGGAGACGTAAGAGTGGTCACAATGCAGGGAATTGACAGCAACATGTGCTGCGGGACGCATATAGCAAATTTATGCGAGTTACAAGTAAAACCTAATAAAAAGACGTTTAAAAATTTGGATTTATTGTGCTTTCCATTATTTTAAGTTGAATTTCAAGGATTTTTTGTCTCTTGTTTAATTAATCTTAAATACCTTAGATGATTAAACTTCTCCATACCGAAAAAGGCAAGAAAGGGAAAACTAATCTGTTTTTCTTATGTGGAAACCGTGTATTGCTCCATTTTGACAAAATGCTAGAGCGCGAAAGGAGCTTAACTGTCCTACTAAAGTACCTTCACCCCTTTGAGCCTTTACTTTGTTTGTAAACGAGAACTAATTATTAGAAACGCGCCTGAAGATCACGTGAGTTTAGTTACAAAATTGCAAAACTCGCTAAAGCTCGCCAACAAAGTAATGTATATAATAAAAACGTGAACACAATATATTGGTCGGTATTGTTAGACGCAACAAACCCTTGTAGACGAATTATGCGTATTTTTGTACAAACAAATCCAAGAAGCTCCAGAAACCTCATGTCACGTTATTTACCGGTTAGAACGTTTCTGATTATACACTGTTTTACAGTCCTAGAGAAGAAAAGTAATGAAATTTCTTAGACCGGATCTGGATATTGATTTTGCCAACACATTTCTCCGCCAAGTAACAGACAAGGACCGGTCATACTTAATTATAACGGGTGACAATATGGCAGTACTTTATGGTCCACTTGAGCGAGTAACGAAATGTGGACCTGTGTAAGTGTCTTCGGCATCTTTTATGTTCGTTTCTTGTTGACTTGTTCATCAGTTTTGATTTTTTAATCTAATTGTAGGTTATTGGAAATACTGGAGGGCAAAGGCGCAGCGAAAGGTTGTCGTTTTCAAGCGAAGATAGCCAAACCAAACCAAGAAAAAATTAATAAAGTTCTCGAATTACTAGAGCACACAATATAACATCCGTGTCAAGATAAATGTCGTGTTTCGTGTTGTGTCAAGGGCAAAATGTACAATACGGCATAGGTTTTCTTAGTAACCGTGATTATTATTTTTTTTTTCCTTGGAAAATGTTTAAACCCAGTGGTGAAACTTAACGCTCCCAGACCTATCTAATGGCATTTCTAGCGAACTTGTTTGACGTCTCAATAGGCGATGATGCAGTCGAAGTGAAGTTGAATCACTGTCGTGTAGTAATGGTGTTGAAGTCTCTGTAATCACCTCGATAGGTTTTCCAGCTGGCTTCAATTCAATAGACACCTGATCATCTAGTCTAAAGTGGATTCATTAAAGTCTGTAGCCTTTCTGCGTATATGGGATCGACGGGCGCAGTTAACTTACTTTGATGGAACACATTGAAGACAATCACTTAATCGGAAGTTTTTCCCGAACTCTTCGCCATCTTCTAAAGTTTGGGGTAATTTCTTATGTAGAGTTTCTGGTAACCTTAGTCCAATGGCTCCACCCACTACGCATAAACCTCCCATGATCACGAGTGGCAAAACGAGCATTTCAGTACCCTAGAAACATTGACGAATAGGTAGTACATACATATTCACAACGCTGTGTTTTCGTTCTTACTAGATAGTTAATAAACGGAATAATTACTAATCCAATCCCTCCCAAGTACGCGGTAAAGCCAATACCCACGCCGCGAACTTCCGTAGGGTACAATTCACCCGCAAAATGGTATAGAATGAGGAAGGTTGCAGAGATAGAAAATTTTGAGATGAGGTATAGCAATAGTGTGCCAGTTTCAGCACCTGAGAATGGTTCAAGTAATACGTAAGGTATATCGATAGTCATGGAAGTTATACCCTCAGGCATCAAAACAGTGCAGATGCAAGAAATGCCGCCCAATCCCATGAGCAGACAAAGTGGCCAGCGCCTGCCCCAACGGTCCATTACGAACCAGCAAAGGATGTAACTAGGTAGCTCGACCAAAGCTGATAAAGCAAACGCGAAGTATTCGTCATCGCCCATTGCTGGTCCGTAGTATGATAAGCCAACGTAAACTGTGTCGTTGGCAAACCTATATGAAAACCTGTTTTCAGCTTATAAAGTTTATGTTATGTTCTCGAATTCTTCGAACGGTTATTGACTTTATTCCTACCGATTAGAAAGAAGGATTTTTACCAATTAAAAGTGATGAGAATAGTTTTTAGTCGCATGTTGGGCGTACGGAAGAGATCGAGTATCCCAGGATCTTTAGATTTATGAGATTCGGCTTTTCTACGGACTTGACGTTCATAGATCTCCTTGCAAAGGGCATGTTCAAAGCTAGAGTGAAAGTTAAATAATATTCATTTTTACTTTTAGTGTGGTCTCGAAGTTGTCAGGCAACTCTCGACCATTTGTTGCGGCCATTTGTTTCAAAATCACGTTGACTTGTTCAACCTTGCCTTGTGACAGTAACCAACGTGGAGACTCCGGCAAAAATCTATTCATATTGCATTATGACATGACGCATGTAGGATTGTTTCAAATTACTTCATGTAACCGAAATATAGAAAGAATGGGATGGTTGTAGCATATGCCAAATGGGTCCAGTCGGGTATTGCATAAGCTACACCCGCCAACAAGAGCATTCCGAACGTGTAGAATATGCATGTTAACACTGTTATGAATGCACGGTAGCTTGGTCCGACAAGCTCGAGGCCTTCAGAATATTTGTATAATTTACTTTGCAACATACGTTAATATTCAAAAGATCATTTTCTTGCTAATTTCTAATCATTTCAAGAATGTACCGCAGCAAATTGGCCATGTTTAATAACGTTATTTTTTTTCAAGTAAATAGAGTTAGTGCTACTGAAAAGTTCAGTTAATTTACCGATAATAAATGGAATTTGATAGATTGCAGGTATGGTTAACCCAACAATCGTTCGGAACGCTGTCCATGTGTAGAAATCTGTTGCCAATCCGGTTAACATTCCTCCGATTAATTCTACTGCCAGGCAGATAAAGAACGAGATTTTTCTCCCGTATCTTGATTAAAATAAAAATTAGTGTATTAATACTGTAAACGTATCGCACTAACTTAGCGACAAGAATTACCTGTCGCTTATTACTCCAAACAAATATACTCCAAAAATCCCACCGACATTTAAAGCAGACAAAGCGACTGTGGGGAAAATTGCGCGATCGCACACCAAGTCATACTAGACAACGCCATGAATTAATTGTACAATTAAAAAGAATTACGGATAAGTTACTCACATCGATCACGACGGATGACTGAACTACACTCTGATCATATACCCAACCGTAATGGCAATCCGTTTCAAGCCACTTAACGCTCATCAGTTCCTCGAGAGAAACATTTGCGATATCCAGATCGACTTGAAACATCTTGCACCGACTGTATACTATTTCTCCATTCTGTTCCTAACGTTTGCACAGTTATTTCGAGAAAATTCATTCGTTGTAAATTAGCCCCCGCTTTACGTCGGTGCCCGGTAGAAACACCAATTGTTCCCAAACCTTCATTGATTTGCCACTAAAATAACCCGTTTTTTCAACGTCAAACATCGCATACATGTTTAAAAAGAACTCCTAGTTTACAAAGTTCAGTAGAACTTCATAACCAGAAGTTCAAAAGAATTTCGTAATCAGAAGCTCAGTAGACTCTGTTAACATGTGTTAACATTTACTCAAATACATTTACATAAGTTAACATTTATTCAAAGCGGGAGTATCTGTGTGAGGGTACCGTCATGAAGAAGTGGGCCCTTCATTCGTTGGCTTACTTTTGCGGGAATGAATAACTTCATTAGGTCTTCAGAGGTAAAATTCATATCATAAGCTCCTGGTGGAAGCTGGCACCAGTGATCCGGAACTTGGGCCATGAAAAGTTGATTGAATGCGTGAAATCCGCACGGAATACACGCCGGCAAGCATACGAGCCAAAGGAGGAGTTGTTGATACTTACCGAATTCGCCCACCAGGGGCAACACTGAATCGAAATCCTTGCACTTAAACGCAACAGAAATTCTTAATTTTTTTATATAATAACGTTTTATTTGTACCTCTGTTATTCCATCCGCAATTGTACTTTCCTCCGAGTTCGACACTGGAGCCTCCGAGGTCATTCTTTCAAAATTATAAAAATGAGCAAAATAACGCTAGTAATTAACAATCACGAGTAACCAGCACATAAGGTCATTGGCACGAATTAAGTAAAAGAAACTTGCATCGTGTCTTGCAAGATAGCAAATCGTCAACTGACCCCTTTCAGAATGAATCCGTTCAACTGCTTTGTGTACCTAATTGGATTACCTCACACTGAATACGTCATAGGACTGTATTAGCTTTTCTTATGTATACAAAACACGAAAAAAAACGTCGCAAGATAAAATGTCACAATAAGCCAAAGATCAATCTATACCAATAAGTTAGGGATGCTCTTCTTTCCCGGCCAAGCTTCTTTGGCGTACTTCTTCTTTTGTGAGGTTGCGGAATGATCCGCCCCGGAAGGTACCTCTTGTGATATGGTGGCAGGTTTGGGAGGCTCAGGAACCTCCACATAAGTCGGTGTAGGTGTTAAGTCAATGTCTGGTGCGGGATTGGGAAGCAACGGCAAACCAAGCTTGGTGGTCAATGAAGACGCTAGTAGCAAAGGCGCGGAACGATCTCGACTCTCAGGCAAATCTTCGTACAGACCGCTGGTATTCCGAATCGTCTGATGCACCAGTTTATCATGCGACACGGAAGAGACTTCTGACAACGGCTCAACTTTCCCTTTCTATAAAAAATAAATAAATGAATATATAAATGGTAGGAAATACATTAATGAAATTTAATAAATTATTCTTTTGTTTGCATAAAAGACATAAAAATATCACAACCCCAACAGTCGAGGAAAGCGGTTTCAAATACTTATGTAGTCATATAATGAATAATTTTGTTTACAAATAAATTTAACAAATGAAATAAAAATAGGTTTGAACAATCCTTGAGCTCAATGAAGGAGATTGTGAAAAAGTAATTAACCTTTGTAGTCACTACGGACATGTGAACCAGGTTCCGAAAGCGTCCGACGGAAGGGTCAATATCTTCGGGATTAATAACAATTTCTTCTTCATTAAAGGATACAGAAATTCTTTTGCGTTTGCGGGCTCCGGATTTTGATTCCGTTTCGGGGATCCCGAGCATCGATATACGTCGGTTGTGGGCGGTATTAAATTCCGTCAAGTTCTGCGTTTAAGGGAGAATGCTTTTAAACAATTCAGGGAAACAGAGGAGTTTTCGAAATACTTCTAATTCCGTTTCCGTCTCTGGAAGGCCCAGCCTGCCACCTTCGTGTTCGTGAAGTTTGGCTTCTTCTTCGAGTTCTTCCAAAATGGGGCGGTTACTCGTTTGAGGGCGTTCGCGAAGGGTGTAATAGCGTGTGGAAGCCCCAAAGTGAAACGTACTATCCATGGGAAGTTGAGTGGGTTTATTCGCTTCCAGCCGCATGTTGCCAATAAAGGTGCCATGGGCTGCGAACAGATAAAAAAAAAAATCTGATGATAAAATGGGCTAGTAAGAATTATCAAAGCGTTTCGTATTACTGCTTCCTAAATCCACTAGAAAGCATCGCTGTAAGTGCTTATGCCAAACTAAAGCGGCGTGGACGCGGGAACATGAAGCGTGGTCAATGCATATATCATTCATCTGCGGGTTGCGACCAAATAAGTAACATTTCTTCTGATCAATCATTATTTTCTGAACGAGTTTGTCATCCTTAAGGACGTCCAAGTGGAGCCCTGGAGCTGCTTTTCCTGCCCTAGATTAATTACAATAGAAATTTTAAATAATTCTCTGGCAACATTCGACAGTTTTAAGTAGAAGTTACCAACTGGGAATATCGTAATGGTTTGCCATCCTGAAGTCCAAACAATATTTACCGCGACAACAAACGTGTTTACTTTCGGAGAGTCCACAGAATATCGTTCTGAGGTCTTTCACTGGCACCCCAGTGCTCATATGCATAGTATCAGTTTGCCATAGCATTTTAATCTCAGGGGAACCTAGTGCTGCACTGGCCGAAACTCTCATGCACTGCGATTAGACCGCTATTAGTAGCAGCTATAGAAACTAAACTCGTTGAACCTGAATCATTGTTCTTAATTAGAAACCTAAATGAAGGGCATTGGGTTCGGTTTAATTTGAGTTTACTCTAAATATTTTAAAGCTCTGAAAAGAGATGTTTGGTACTGAAAAAGTTGCTTCATGGGATTAGGGAAACTAATTTGAGAATTGCTCTGTGGTTTCAATCGTGACACGTATAGCCATCTACCGAGCAAGACACAATGATAGCGATCATTGTGTTGCAGCGATCTCTTAAAGCTGTGTTTGTCAATAAAGTTTCCCTCCAACGATAAAGGGAATAAATAAATAACCGTGAAAGCTTTAAATACCGCATTAATAAGAATGACATGTTTATCCTATAGGAGTACTGCTTTTCTAGATTATTAAAAAGTGTTAGTCAGTTACCAGTATTAGTTTTTCTTAACTGTTTGTGCATTCGTTCACGGTGTATCTGCGATGAAGGGGCTATATAAACACCAAGTAGAAGTAATGTGTTATTTCATTTAACTATTAATATTTTTTGCATGGTAATATGAATACATACATATTCATTTCTTTTTTGTGCAGTATAACAAACAGCTTTAAAAATTATGGCGATTGTTTGAGGTGGAAATAATTTATTGCTTCAAGGTGACGGTTTTATTTTTGGTATTAATGGTTCCTTGGCCTGGTCCTCCCTCGCTAAAACCCTGCTCAAGAGATCTGTCGGCCTTAGTTAGGCGCGTTATTGCCAAAGTAATCTTGTTGCTAATCTCCTTTAATTTAATTCTGTACAACACCTGTCCTTTTTTCCCACAGCGATGGATACCCATTTTGGAACGTTACGGTCTCGAATTTCCCCTAGAATGCCCTTTCCACCCTGACCGAGACGTTTTTCAGAAACAAGAAGCGGCTCGTAGAATGATCGAACCCAATCATTGGTCTTGTGGCCTCTGTGGGAAATCATTTGCCTCCGAAACCTTCCTTAACTCTCATATGGATTTGCGTCATTCCAACGCCTTACAAGACGTAAGTACAGACAGAAGAACAGAAAAAAATGTTCTGAGTGCTTAGAGACAAAGCGTGAATTTCACCAGACTTTCAATGTCCTAAAATACTTGAAATGACGTAAGCTAGGGTTTTTAACATTTTTGGATTATTTAGACCGAAGATGCGGTTTGTTTCGCGGACTTTTGTGATGTCATGCGCTGTGAAGTGCTCCGAATCTTGGAAGCCTACGCGCCGACGTCTCCGCCCCTTGCCCGTGGCTCCAAATCCGCCCCACGGACTGTCACCGCGCTAGAGGTATGGCAAGACTCTTCTGCCTTTCGAACTGCTATAGCTTTATCAGCACCGCGTGACGTAGCCTTGCTCCTACCGCCCAATTTGGCATGTGGGTCGGCTGGGCATGGGAAAAATTCGCGAAAAGGACCTTGGCCACAAGTAAGAAGAGCAATCATGCACTTGCCCATATATAGTACATTATTCATGTGGCAGTGTAATGTGGCAGAAACACGAAAGGCGACAAAAGGCGAAGCAAATAATGGTTGGAGAACAAGTACCGTATTGGAGAACACGACAGGAGATTGTGGTTACGTAAACGTAACGCTGGTCAATGACACGACCGATGCCGGTCACAAGGCAGATATTCAAGAAAGGGCAAGATTATTGGAGAAGCAGAAAGAAGTTTGCGATGAGGAGAAAATGACGTTAATCCGATTAAAATGCGAGGTAATGATTGTGTGGAAGAATGTAATTATTATTTAAACATTTGCCCTTCACGCAGATTCTGGTAAGAGATTGTATATTTGGACTACTCCTAAACTTGACTGGTCAGGAATTTTTAGACGTGGAAGGTAAACTTTAGTAATTTGTGACAAATCTGAAGGGAGTAAGAAAACAAGAGACTCTAATGATTAAACATGTGCGTTTTTAGCCGAAATGCATCGCACGGTTTGTTCATTCCTAAGCTGTGATAAGTACTGGGAAGACGCCTTGGGGCAAAATGAACTCCGAACTCCGACATGGGCATTATGTGCGCTGCTACTGACTGGAGTTATTTTAGCATTAGCTGTTGCCATTGCCTATTATATAGCTTGCGTCTGCTTTGCCGAGTAAGTTGTCTTTCCTTTGACAATTTCGGTACATTCTTTGTCTTTCATTTATTTATTTATTTTTATGTTTTTCTGTTCCTTTCACGTAAGGTCACGATGGAGCACTTCTAGTAAATTATACGAGGAGTTATTGCAGACGGTTTCACAAACACACCTGAATAATTTATATAGCTTTGTCTATGGTAAAGTTTTGCTTCTGTTTCTGGTGTGTCATCGAGAATATTTTCAGCGATTTTGCTAAATTTGAAGACTAAGCTCAAAGTTCTTGCATTTTTGGCGAATTCAGAATAGCAAATTTTATTCGAGGCCACCACAGTCAACATTTTTCTAACTATCTTACTGTGCAAGTATCTCGGGAATTAATCAAGCGTCATTTTAGTTATTGTCGTCTTTTATTAGAGTTCTATTTTAAACGTAATAGTACTGCAATGGCTTGCCCGACTTTCACGACTTCGTTGTGAAATTTATCCTAAAAATGTGTGGTGGAACGCTTTTTGAAAAGTTTGCTGCTTTCTAATTAGCCTAAAAGGCGAAAATTTCTAGTATAAAATTTCCATATAAAAAAATTCTTGGTGTCAGATTCTTAAATAAAAACAGAATTGTACTATTGAGAAAGTTGTGCAAATTATTCAGCAGTTTGCGAAATCGTCCGCAAATACTCCCCATCTGATTAGCCGTGCGGGCATTAGCTCCACCGTGGCCTTAAAACACACATGTGTTAAGATTGGAATTTTGTAGTTTCTTTCACCTAGCCAAAAGCTTATGTCTATATAATGGATGTAATGTTAATGCGGACCTTTTTTTTAGTCACGAGGAAGTTTCTAAGTCGTCAGTGTCTACTCCACATTCGTCCGTAGCTTCGTGGTCGGGTAATACGACCGAGGAAGATTCTCAGTACTCCTTTAAATTTATGAAAAACTGGAAGCACACTGAAATGCCCCCAGCCAAAGATAGCAAAACGTTCGCGGTAGTGGTTGAGAATTATGATGGTTTGCGGATGGTTGCACGGGGAAGGTATTGTCATATATTCAAGGCAAGTTACCTTCATTGATAGTTCTTTTTTTAATAGTCCCGCTCGTTCTAGATACTTCAATCCGCTGGATCAAGCTGATCACGATAGACAAACGCTCTTATAGAGCGTTTTAACCCTCAACACAGCGTCTTCAATCTTGTCTTTTGTACTAGTCAGCATAGTATTATTTACCTTATCTTCAAACATACCTTTTGTTTATTTTTAAGTGAATTAGTTTGCTGGTTGTTTTTCCCGCAACTTTTTACTAGTCCACTTTTTGCTACTTTAATCTTTGGAAAGGAAGATATAAGTTTGAGAAATGAAACAAACTAAATCTCATTTCGAAATTAAATGATCTCATTTTCTTGGTATACTGCATGGAAGGAAAGGCTTTTTAGTAGATTATAGTTTGTAAACATTGCGAAATAAAATGAATTATGATTGTATTATAACAGCATTTGATAAATTTCTGTACAGCACGTGACGCATGGAAAGATAAAAAAGGAGAAAATCAAAACAACCTAATCATCATCAGGATCACAAATATCTTGACAGGCTGGGTGATATTTGAAATAGCCTGTACATTGAGGATGTGGCAAGGGCACACAAGGTCGTCTGGTTTTGTGGTGCACTCTTACGGGTGGCGGTACTTGCACATTAATTGGGTCTCGTTGGGAAATATTGAGTTTGGCGGTGTTCGTTTGAGATTGTAGGATCGTAATTGGACTGTAAGGAGCATTTGCTATGCGTAAAGGGTCATTGTAGTTAAGAGTATAGTATTGCGGCGCTGGAGGTTGGTAGTAATTCATCGGGTAACCATATCCTCCGTAGAGATTCTGTGGAATACTGTATGGGCCCATAAAAGCGGGATATGGCTGCATTGGAAACCCGAAGGCTGCGACTGATTCCATGAGGACCAGACAAGTAAAAACGAAAAGCAACAGCTTGGAAATGAAAGAACTAGCCATGCTTTCTCCTATGTCTACAGAATTTAGTTAGAACAAAATCAGCAGCGACCTAAAAGTAACATGCAACTAGTTAAGGAATTACTTACATTTTGTATTAAGAGTAGGAATAAAATGTGCTTGAAACGAGATTCTATGAGAACAAAGCTGAAGTGTTCTTGTAGGTTATACCTGTAGACTTGCCTGGTGACAACTGAATATCAGAAAGCATTGTGGTAGCTTTTGTGTCCTGCAGCGCTCTCAAAAATTCGTTGTCTAAAGCAAAAACATTACTTTTTACGGATTTCGTTCTTTCTCTCGTAACAAAAGTACCATGCGACCACGTAGAAAACCAATAAAATTCGGCTTGCCATGATGGACTGTTCTATACTTGCAAAATCCACTGTTTCTCGTGAGAAATTTAAGAAACCTGAAATGCTTATGTGGCAATAAATATATTTCCTTTTCTGGTAAATCAGTTTTGAAGGTATATTTATTGGCAGTTATATTTAAGGAACCGAAGTTTATGATTTTCGCAACGTTGAAAGTGAAGGTAAACATAATCCACGTTGAGATAAAAACAGCGAGCATTGGTAGCTTATTAAAAACTATTTGTAGCTTTATTTCAATAACAACAACAAAAATTTATGGATACAAACAGTAAGAGAGATTGTACAAAGGAAATGGGAAAGACTATTTCTTTTTTTTTATTAGTATAGTTGACAATTTCTAACGCGGACGTACAGTAACACTAACTGGAGTATTAGATCTGTTCATTACGACGCTGTCGAACTGAGACTGTAGGATGGTAATCGGCTGGTAAGGTGCCTGTGTTAGTGTCATAGGAGCGTTGTGGTCATTGGTCGTATAGATTGGCTGTGGCGGCGGTGGTGGTGGTAATTGAGGTGGAGGAGCGTAGTGCATCATGGGGTAACCGCCAAATGCATAAGGATTCATGGCATATGGTGGTGGAAAGTAACCACCCATGTACGGAGCACCGTAACCCATTGGTGGAGGCCCAAAACTACCCATGGAGTCAACATGAATTGGACGAGCCATCAAGCAAATGAATCCCAGCAAAATCCAAGAGTAGATCATGATGGTAACCTGCACAAAGAGACACCAGTGAATAAGATGAATAACGCGCTCTCAAAATCCTTTGAAACTTATGAAAAACGAAACCAAACGAACCTTGCAAAAAACACTGATCGAACTTTTCCACGCACAGCAGTCCGACACCCCCGTTGCTCCGAAACGTCAGCGCTACAGTGAAGGGATAGCGAAGTATCGAGTTCCCTATTCTTTTTCCACCGATAAAGGTTATACCTCACATCTTTGAGAAACGTTTTAGCTTGTGTACCTTTTTTGTCGGACGTTGCGAAAGGAGACAGTCTAGGTTAAATGTAACTCCACACTGACATTGAACTCCATACCCTTTGCACGGTTATAAAAGGACTGCGAATGAATCCACGTTCTACCACTTGCTCGGTGCCCCTTGGATCTACCACCAACCGTTGAATAGGAAAGGTAAGTTTGTCTTTTAACATTCTTGAGTGTTTGGAAGAATAAATTCTTATTTTGGTGCGTTTAGGTAACACATCCATGGGAGCTCCGAGCTTGTTGCTGCTCCTGGTTTCAGGATTAGCCTCATTTCACCTTTCCGAGGGTAATTTTGGCGGATATGGCGGATACGGCGCTATGCCTCCTTATGGGGGATACGGCGGTTACAAGCCGATGGGTTACGGGGCTATGCCTTATGGAGGAGCTATGCCGTACGCTGCTATGATGCCATACATGCCACCACCTCAACAGTATCCACAGTATCAAGCTTATCCACAGCCACAGCCACACTATACGAACACCTACAGCAACTCGCCTTTTGATTACCGCCATGCGCCGTACAGCCCCATCACCATTCTCCAATCTCAGACAAGCACCGCTAATTTAACGGACGGAGGTGGCCAACCGTTTAACATATCAGTTTTCCCTCAGCCAGGTTAATACAAGCAGTATGTGGTCAGCACTTTGTACAAATTCGTTAGAGTATAGAGAATACAGAAATAAAGTGTTTGTTGAGCATAAATTTGTTGCCTTCGTCGTACGCGTTCGTATTTATACGGGAAGTCAAAACCAAGCGCTTATGGAGTACTTCTTTCCTTGTTAAGACTTTGCGTTTGGCTCGCCAGTAGCAAACAGTATTGATGTTCCCGAGTGAAGGACATTTGAAGAAACTAGACGTTAGATGTTATACACCTTTTTCAGAATCTACTGCCTCGCAATCCTATATTCTTAAGTTAAAAGCTTCTCTCTTCCTCTGTACGCGCCTTGCACATCAACGGAATATTGCGAAGTAATATCTGGAAAGCACGATATGTTGCCAAAGTTCTACGATATTTATTATATTTGTATTGCGACTTCCAGCTGGTAACAGAAAACTACGCGGTTATATTCGGAGATCCAAATTCATGTACGTGACTGCTATAAACCTCCTCTCCAAACTTGTCAGTGTCTTCCAAAAATGTTGGAAATGGGGGAGGTGTTTTCGGTTGCCTAAGAGGATTGTGTTATTAATCTCACAACCATACTTTCCATACGCAATTATTTACTTGAGCGGTAAGACTGTGTCATAAATGTTCACGTGTGAATTTGTTGCACCAGGCACTGTTCCTTTGACGTATATAACATTGTATTTATAGTTAATTCTCACAATCTGTAAAAATATGATGAAAAAATAATATACGTAAACATTACATAAAAAATTGATGCGAAATGTGTTAAACAAATCACCTCTAATCCTCTCATGGTTCGTCTTTCTGAGCCCATGTGTCCTGGCATTTTAGTACCAGGCCAAACGCGACCTTTTTCTCCTCCACCACCAATCGTACCAACCCTTCGATGCGCTTTGGTGGTACCGTGTGAAGCAGGACCACCTTTCATTCCCCAGCGCTTGACCACTCCTTGGAAGCCATAGTCAATCCTACAAATACAAGATACTCAATATTCGACGCGAACCAAAGGTGAGAAGAACAAGCAAATTATTAATGAAAATCTAACAATACAAACTGTTTCCAAAAATATTTTCAAAATTTGTGCTATTAAATGAAACGTTCTTACGTTTTACCAGCTATATCCACAAAATCTCCAACGCGATAATGAGCAGCTGTTAAGGGGGTTCCGGGTAACAGCGAAGCGTTAGGCGTAATGAGGAACCGAGTTAAGCGTTTCTTCGGCATTAGGCCTGAGCTTGCGAACAAATTACAGTACTGCCGCGTGAACTGCAACCAAATATATGGTTAAAACGACTGTCTTGCAGAAGAAAGTAGATTACGAGTTGAGGATCAGTAGCTTCAGCTCCTACGACAAGGCAACCTAAGTTAACTCGCGTTTTCTTGAAATGTTTTTCACCATGAATACTGTGGATGTATTCTTCCGGAGGAACGTACCTTACCACGTGATTATCCAATACCTAAAAGGCGTCCAGTATAAGGCTAACTGAACAGAATTTGTGCAAAAACTGGTAGGTTACCTGAAGCAGGGTACAGATAAATTTTGTTCCGTCTTTCTCCCACATTGGATAAACTCCAATGTTTTTCGCAATAACTCCGGTTCTGAAATTTTTTTCGCCCCATTCTCCAGGAACCCAATTTTGTCCCTGTAAAGGGCTACCTTCAGGAAGTTCAATTTTGGACCCTGGGATGGTGGAAGCGCCATAACGATCTTGCACAACTTCTTTGACGAAGCTACGGTTGTCTGAAGTAACGTCTTCTTCTTCCGAAGCTCGGTTTTTCTTCATGTGCCAGTAGGCTGGATGTGTATGACGACGTTTAACCCGAGACATCTCCCTTACTTGCTGAAAGTTGCCATTCGTTATGGACCTGAACAAATTCAAGTTTAAACGAAGCTTAAATACGCACTATTACTACGTACCAAACGCAAGGTAAAAGTGGTGTTTGAATTTGGGTAACATTTCTTGAAACCAAGTTAGAAACCCCGGATTTGAAAGTTGACAATAACATTTTGCCGGCTGCCATGCTTGATTCAATGGAAGGCGGAGCTTGAGGTGCGTGGCTTTAGCCAAGACTGCAGAGAATGAGTATGACTATTTTCGCGTAAGCTCTCACATGAGACAGAAAACCGTAACTGACGCCTAGGTGCTCTGATCTTTGAGATTTTCACACCGAAAATTACCTTAAAGGCTGTTGCGTGTGGTGAAATTTAAGGAGTTCTTTGAAAATTGGCCAGAATTTAATAACGGATTAATTTCGCAAGTTAATCAATTAATATTTCGACTAAAAATACTCGATGTCACCACATTCAAAAATTGAAACAAAACTGTAGGAGGCCTATAGCGCAATGGCTTTTGCAAAATATGCAGCTATATTTGCGATATCATTAACATGACGAAATTGTTAGCCACACAAACACTTTAGACCAGTGGTGCCCAACCTTTTTTCACCCGAGGGCCGCGCGCGACATGATATAAAATCTCGCGGGCCTGAATGTTCCGGTTTCGCCAGAATCATACCGACGTTAAAAATGAAATTATGCAGTGATATACATGAGCGGTATAAATGAGCGAGCCGCATGAGGCACTTTCGCGGGCCGGATATGGCCCGCGGGCCGTCGGTAAAGGAAAAGGTATAAGTATGAGCTATTATTTTCTTATTTTTTTTTGTTTTTGTTTCGGTAAAATGTGTCTGAATTGATATAGAAAATAACTAACACTATAGAAGCTCAGATTTGTTTACTACGTAGTCCGCATAAGAACATGTTTAGACGCTATGGCAAACTTCACATATTTTACGATTTTATGGAACTCTACCAAATCGGCCTACTTAAAAAGGTATAAACTTGTATGACTGTGAAAATATAATTAATATTGTCCTCCGAGGAGATTAAAAAAGTGAAAGATCTGTATCAGAAGTGTTATAGACATTTTGTCTTCGGCCAATTAAGAAGAAAATAACTTAAACGGATAACTCTTGATGCAATAGATTTATGAAAGAGGCTGTTAAAAAACTTTCAATAAATGATTGTAGAAGTTGTTAGAGGTAATGAAATCCAGCAAACAAATATTCAGCTGACTACTGAGACGATTTTTACCGAGTTTAAATTCACAGAGATCCTAGAAATCTTCATGATCTGCGTAGATGGCAATGGGAGACGGTAGAAAACAGCTAGAAATTCGCTTACCCATAGATTATTTGCAAAATAACCCATTGTTACACCTCTTCCAGGATGGAAATCCTCCTCTTGAACTCGGTAGTAACATTTTGTTGGTTTCAGCTCTTTTTAAATGTTAAATAATCAGAGTGAGCAGCAATAGATCCGCTAACGTCCATTATATATTATATATGAAAAGGAACTTCACTACATTTTTTCGTCTTTTCCTTTAGTTCACTTTCCTTTTAGTGAAGAACACTCGTAACTTGTTTCTATTGTAGTTTTAATTTTTAATGTATTGTCGTTTACAAGTGTATTTCAGCTTTTATTTTATACACACGTGAATAAGTCCACGTGCATACAGCTGTTTCTCTAGGGCGCGTTCTGAAGAATGCGATAAACCTTGTTACAATCCCCTAACTGCTGTCATCGCATACAGGGCCACGTGGTAGCAAGCAACGTGTTCTAGTTGTATTATTGTAGACTTACTATGGACACCCTGAAGCTTACACGTAACCTAAAACCACCGTACGTCGAGCAGGTTTTGCCCATTTGCTTCTTCGTAATTCTATAAATTTGAAGCATGCATCGCTAAGCCTGGAATGCGAAATTTCTTCCTAATTTTAAGGCTACTGTATACCCTACTCTCTCCCTTTTATGTGGACTAATTGTGTCAGAAAGATGTGTAAAAAATTTGTTGAAAATGGTACACTTCTCTTCATAGAAAAATTATGCCTTAATAGTTGCAATTATATGTATATTTGAATGTCATGAATTTTACACTTAGTTATTTTTCGTATACTTTGTATTTAATTTTTTCGTGAAAAGGAAACGTAAGTGTCTTCCCGACACACAAACTTTCCTTAACTTGGTGAACTAGAATTTCAAAACGAAGAAAAGCATAGCAAATCCCAAATTCACATATTCGATTCAATCGGCATAAAAAGTTTTTGAATTACAGCTTAGTTTTAAAACTGCGACGTTAAGTTGTAAATAATCGAAGACATTTTATTTGAAAATATACAAGCGATAATTTTAAAATAATGAAAAATATATTCGCGTGTCTAAAAGGATATAAAAGATGCATATGTGGTGATACTCAAAATCGTTTATCGTGTTAATTTATGTAAGAAAGAGTCGCTTACTACATTTCAGTGTACGCTCAATTTCTAATCGAAATTCCACCGCGAATAGAAACAGATTACATTTTACGTTACAAATATAACTTTTTCCGTGGCTAAATACAGTATAGACTACCTAAAATATTACCAAGGTACCAAATAGTTCCAAGACCATCTTGGAAGTTTGCTTTCGGTCGAGGCTTCGTTACAAGCTTAAGTAATCTAACGCAATTTTTGCCTTTTGGAGGAAACTAGTAATGGTAGCTTGTAGTAATTTAGTTTTTTCCCCACGTCAGAAAAAAAGAGAAGAAAATTAGTCGAAAAACTGTCAGGGTATCGAGCTCATCTGGTGGTCTCCCTCAGTGGTCATTTTCCATGTTGTAAAACAGACCAGCAAGGACAAGTTGTGAGTATCTCGTAACCGACCCATAGCGAACCTTTTGGAACAGTCCTGTCCTGTACCCCTTTTTTCCAGAATGAAAATCCTGAAGGGTAGCCGACAGGGGTCAGTTAACTTGGTGACAAATGGCCTCGCTGAACGGTTTTCCACACGTGGAGGTGGCTGCGGACAGGTCATAGGCCAATACGCGGGTTATGTTTCTACCAAATAACTCAGCAAGAGCTGTCTTTTTTCAAAAACGTTGACTTGCAAAGCAGACAATTTTTCCGTGTATTTATCCTGAGATTTTCCAGCTTTCTTGAATAAAGTCTTAGCATTGAAAAATAATCTCTTTGAAAAACAATTGTATTGTTGCACGAGTAGAAGTCAATCCAATCTGGCGGCGGAAACAGTCATATTTTTCTTTCGTAACGAGAGGCTACGTACGTGCACCCGGCGGTAGTTCTTCTTAAAAAGGCGCCGCTTTGTGACAACAAACAGCCGACGTCAGCAACCCAAAACACTCATTATAAGAAGATATAGGCTTTTACTTAAAACCTTCGTAACCGTTTTGATCATAAAGTCATCAGGAGAGGCTGGGAGGCCTCTCTTTGTCGCCGTTTGTCACAGAGGACTCACCGCCGTTCATAAATCTCATCCTGTTGTCAAATCATAAACCCCACAGCGAATACATCAACAGCAATGAATTCTTTAAACTCCCGTGATGTAATTCATCCCATTTGAATGGCATGACTATTCGCTGTAATTAAAAAATACATTTGTGTCGTCAAACTGAATTCGTTCTAGAATTCTATTCCTCTTTGCCACAGGATAGAGCTACCAATAGTAATATAGCTATGGGAAGAATGTAACCAAAGAGCTCCGCCTGTTCCCTCTTTCCCATTGGTGCTAGCTAATTGGCCATTTGTCCACGTTTCCTAAGCATCCTTCGATGCTGCACCACTCTGTACAAATACGCTCGTAAACTCAAACAGCTCTTCAGTTTGACTTTGCAAGTGTGCGCTTGAAGTTGTCATTGATTTCAGAGCTGTGTACGTTTTCCTGCGAAGATTCGGAGCTATCGAAAGTGCTGTTTAGCGGAGATTTATTATTAGGTAAATTCGATACGAGTGCATGATTACGTCTATCTTTCGGAAACATCACGTTGGAAATTCGACGTTATTAATTTTTCTTAACACCAAATTAACAAGTTAATTAACGTTTGTTTTTCGACTCATTGACAAGGATTATTGGAATAGAACTTCTCTCATTCATATTATGCCGCGACGTCGCAAGGATTACGCTGTATCTCATGCAGTTTCGAGCAACAATACTGGAAAAAATGGCCGTCATAACGGTACCGAACGACATAAAGAAAACAAAGAAAAACCGCAACAACGTAACGCTGCCAATGCTCGCGAACGCGCGCGTATGCGAGTACTTTCGCGTGCTTTTTGTCGCCTAAAAACCACCCTACCGTGGGTACCAGCCGACACCAAATTATCCAAACTGGATACCTTACGCCTCGCTACAACGTACATTGGCCATCTCCGTTCCGTCCTTATTGATGATTCCAGCAACTACACTCCCAGTACGACAAACGTGTCCTGTCGTCCACTTTCCTTGGTAAGCTGAAGTTCTTTGCTCGTGTCTCACGTAATGCAGTCTAATTCTGTTCGTTATGAGCAAAGTACATAAATTAAGAAAGGCATTACAAGGTTTTACGTCTAGATTACACGAGAGCTAGACTAATGCTTTTCAATACTTTTGCGCGTTACCGAAGTTCGCTATTACTCTGATCAGAAAATCTTTTCCAAACTCCATAAACAAAGCAAGCACAAAAGTAGAAAAGTAACCGTTATATATTACCCAAATCCGAACGACTTTAAGCCGTCGGTAATTTACCCTCTAGTGGAGAAGCATTGAATCTGACAAACAATTATTTCTCGTCTTACACGGTACGCGTTTATTGCCGCTTGTGGACTCTATCATGTTCCGCGCCTCGCTTTTCACGGGTTAGGCTAGTTTGGTCTACTTGCAATTAGCGAACTGATGTACTGTACAACGTTATCGTTCTTTCGATTCACAAACTACGTGATAAGGCAGTGTACTACGTTCAGCCACATTATTCCAACGTACTGTACTTAATCACTGTTACCTTTTTATTAAAAACAATCATTTCAACGAGCTGCAAGAGATTTAATTTTGTATTGAAATTAATCACACGTTACTTTCTCTGCACAGAAGTTTTTTGTAGGGTAGGTGCGCTAAGGGTTTATTTAGTATTAGCGACGTTGGAGTTTTAGTATAGTATTTAGGCAAGTTCTGATGGGATTTAGACGTACTTGCGAGTTTCGCCTAGGCTTAAACAAAGTAATCAAAAAGCAAAGAGTCTCGGTCGATTGTTTTTTCTGCCATAAATTGCTACCGGTTTACGTACGTCGCGTGGCCCCCAAAAAAGACCTGACAGCTGGATTCTATCGTTTTCCCCTTCCCTACGAAGAAGGCTACGGTGATTTCTTATACTTTTGCAATGCCTTGGCTTGGCGGTGATTTCTAATGGTGACTAGGAAACGCGTAGGAAGTCGATCTGCGGAAGACAGCGTCCACCTGGACGCTGGACGCTCATTGGCTGCACGAAAGAAGTGCCAAATGGGTTCCCTAAACAAAAGTTAAATTAAGAAAAGTAATTTAGATTCCGAAATTGTACACATACCATTTTCCTGAGCTTCTACTCTAGTAAACTTTAAAATAATTAAAACAAAGGTATCAAAATAGTTTTTGAGGTAGACTAATCTGTGGGATTCGCTTTGATAAATGTGATTGTTCTATCAAAAATGGCGAAAGTTAACCAAGGCTAGGTCTACGACATAGTTTCATACGATATCCTCTATGTCTTACAAACACTTCTGGAAGGTCATTTTTGAAGCTTTATCCAATGGTAATCTACACTAAGATATTAGACAGAAATTTGCAGTAATTGCGCTTAGTTTCGCGTCTCTTCAGATTAATCCCAGTAAATGAAGCAATTTTTGCATTCTTATCATGTTAGCTGCAAAAAAGTCAACCAAGCTTAACGTAATGTACAGTTATTTGTAGTGCTACTGAAAACTAGGCATCTCAACCACACAAACTGAATAATCAGAAAATATCAATAATTGCAGTTTATACAGTAGAATTATTCAAACTGATAATTCTACTGTACAAACTGTAAAATGGGCCGCTTATGATCGCTTATGATAATTGAGTCACGAACTCGAAATTTTTCATCCGTTTCCTGTCGTTTAATTCTTTTATTCGTGTGCTCGTTCGTCGCTTATGGTCGGTTAAGTACATCTAGAACTGCAGCAATGGATATAGGGTTTAAATGAAGAAAATTCTGAAGCGAAGACTTTTCTAAGTCAAAGTTCTAGAATTTGCACCAATTATTTTTTTTAGCGGAATTGTATATTACGGTCCATTTAAACGAAAATGAGAACTATAATTGTCAGAACCTTTCAAAATTTAACACGATTTTAAAAGCCTGATATCCATTTAAGAGGTTTTGTTGGCGGGCGCAATAGGAGAAGATTTGAAAAGCGAGGGGTGCGAAAAGTGGACAGGATAAAAGAGGGACCATAATGTCAAGCAAGGCAAAAATCTGACAGCTCTGTTGGGTCGTGTAAACAAACAACACTTGTCGAATACGGAGGGAGCCTTGACTATCTGAGCTCCTTGAATAACAAGATGCTCTCAATGGCGGCGGTTCCGGAAATACTTGGGTTCCTTACCGTCCGCCACTTTGCACTGGTCTCTTAACTTATACGAAATCTGTTGTCTTTTTTTCCCACAGAGTTGGCCTTTCATGTTTTCCAACGGGAAGACCAACCATGGTGAGAATACTTCGGTAGAACAAGGACCATGTGGAGATTATCACCACCACGCCGAGCTACCTGACAGCTCAGACGCTGGTTCTTACCTTAACGATATGGACGTTGACTCTTTCATGGAACTTTAAAGTCATTAAGAAATAACCGAGTGAAATTTCATCCGGTTTATTGCATGTATATATGTACAATACCGCCGACTTATCTGATGAACAGTGCCTCCTTTATAAACAACCAAAACGATTTTTGCAAACGATTAACAACGAAACAAATACTGTTCCTGAAGAATTGTTTTGAATCTTCCCCATGAACAAATACACTACAAGCTTTTTATTTCCTCGTAGTCCATATTATTCACAAATTTACCATAAATTCGTTTTGGGCTCAATATCAATAATAGTTGTTTCGAAATTTATTGCTTGTTTCTAATGCTGAAATTCAAGAAAGCTAAGCAACTTATTCTTTTCACACTTAAAACTGGACATAGCTCTTCGCCCTTGTCACAACTCCATACATTGCAATAGGGTTACCATCCGTCCTTAAATGATAAGGACAGTACTTAAATTTGGTATGCCCGTCCTTAAGGGTGTTTGTCCTTAAATATGTCCTTAAATGGGAGTTGCTGCTAAATTTGTAGACATTCCGTCAGAATAGAAGGACTAAAACATAAATAATACATGCCGGCAGCATGCAGTTTCAAGTTCTGTTTAAAAACGGCTAGCCGTTCGGCATAGCGGGCCGTGGACAACGGCTATCGCCGTCAAAGTCAAACACACGCTGCTGAAGGGGAATGCAACTGTCATTTCCTATTGGCTAATGGTTAGAGGCTAGTGACTACACACGTATACGGCGTATACGTGTGTAATGTATACGTGCGTAGCCTACGTGTATACGCACACGTGTGTAATCATTTGTGTGTTGCTGGCTGCTCTGAGACATTGCGAAATGCATGCGAAATTGTTGTCTGACACGAACTTACTCAAAAATTTTTTTGTCTAAAAGCAAATATTTGCTGTAGCTACCTTGCATGTCTGTGTCAAATACTGACTGTGTATGCCACGTGTGCTTTCTGCCATCGACAGTCATGTATTGCCCTGTAGCCCTAAATACTGATTGGTTTTTACTGGACTTCTTATGGTTTCATTTCTTTGACTAATAAGGTAATTTGGGAAAGTGTTTCTGAAATAGGGGATTTGGACGAAAACCATTTAGCACTTGATTCTTGCGACAATTTCCTAAGTTGTCCTTAAATTTTATCCGCGTGAGATGGTAACCCTACATTGCAAGCATTCGTAAACTCTTCAAAATTTTCTTTATTTTATACTCAACCTTCACAAAAATATATATGCCTATTTTTGTATTCTCCTATACTTGTTTTACCATTTTCTTATTTAGCATCGAAAGTAATAGAACGTAAATACGAAATCAAAATCAAACTTCTTCTTCAGAACTGGTCCAAGGATGTTCACTTTCTTCCGGTTCGGAGTCAATGTTATAGAAAGTGGTTCCATGGGGACAGTTCTCCAAAGGAGCAGGAGGTGTAACCGATTCATCCTGGGCTCGGTCTTGAAGCCGCATGCGCTCTATTTCTTCTATTGCGCGACGCAAACAACGTGCTTCGCGTTCGCTCCACCGTCGCGTTTCCTCAATCGCCTCATGCAAACGTTGAAAACGCGGTTGCAAGGGTTGTGAGGGTAGGGGTGGTGACGGTGATGGCGGAGAAGGCGGTGTCTGAGGCGTTTGGGGCGTATTTGAAGGAGCGTGGGGTGTAACGGCCGGAGATAACAGTGTATCTGAACGACTTGCTGCTGAAGTAATAGGCACATCAGTGTTATCTGCAATTATAAAATTACGACAAGTTACAAATTCTTAACGTTCATAAAATCAATAACGCCTTCAAGAAATAGATCAAAACTTGTCTCCTAACGAAAAGCATTATAGAGAAATTCAAGCTGAATAGACTTTTACATATAGTTTTAAAGTAAATAAATACACAAAAAATTCGTTTTCGCATGAGCCGTCTCAAGTTGGATGACACGCTGCTAGTCTGCCTCAGAGGCAGACACTAGACGCAGTTTTGCGTCTTCCATTGACTGATTGCTTGACGGATTTATAATAAAGTTTAAATCTGATCCGAATTAAGTTACGAATTAAAGCGAAATTATTTTTTAACGAAATATTTCTCAAAAGTTAACTGGTTTCAAAATATTAGGCCAGTTAATTTTAAAGGCATTTAAACAAGAGAACAATTTGCTTGCATAGCCTTTTGAAAGTTGCAACATACGAGCATACCTGGGTTAAGAGTTTCGCGAGCAACACGAATTCCAGCCACGCCTTTCTTGGGAATGGAAAAAAAGTCGCGTTTAATTCGTCGTCGACGTAACGGATCTCCCTTCCGGTACTGTAACATGGCGTTAAAGTCCACAGTGTACAAACAACCCGCTATAAGTAAATCACACGTGCGTTGGGAGCGTTTGAATGAGTTCTCCAGTTCTAAACTCGTGCGTTCATCATACTGCCACCATCCTAAGCAAGAAAGCAACCAAATCAAGAAATTAATAGAAAGAAACACCGCTTGCGAGCAGAAACAAGCATTACTTTATCTTTTCATACAAGAATACACACACAATAACACTTTGTCATTCAGGATCCACTAGATTACATGGAATGGCATGCAACAAGTAAATTTTAACAGCGGAGACCAGCGATGCCCTTTTTCGGTACATGGGCATGATCGCGCTTGATACGACGACGCTTCCAAGGTTCGGAAGTGCGATACTGCTTATAATCACGGAAATTTATAGTGTACAGCTGCGAAGCGATCAAGATCTCGATTTCAGGTACATTCATCTTATAAAAAGTTTCAAGCTCTTGGCCTGTACGCTCGTCAAACTGCCACCAACCTTTTGAAACAAGCGAGTGTACGATCAGGAATGGTATTTAATGATCACACCGAAGAACGTAAGACTTCCATACTCTAGTAGCCGTAACTGACTAGGTCTTTTAATCGACCAAAATGCTTTAAAATTTTAAATATCTATGTTACCATTGCGTCCCTCGTAGAACCACAAATAGCTTTCGTCAAAGACTACAGGTTTCTCCAACTGTGTGGAGTCAAGCAGAACAGGCTTTTCAACAAAATCTTCAGGAATGGATCGTCTGCAAATGGCACAGCCATGCAAGGCGAAGCCTTTGACGCACAAGTAGCAGAAGACGTGGTTACATGGGAGCTTGACCGGATGAATGTAAGGCTGCAAACAAACGGCGCACTCAGGTGCGGACTCTTAAAAAAAAGGCAAAAAAGTCACTCATAAAGGTACGTTCTTGCATAAAAACAAAGGTACCTCCAGAGGACTGGGTATCAGCATCCACTTCGGTCTTGATTTCTACCGGTTCTTGTTTAACTGAGAGGTCTGGACCTAAAGCTCCCGCATCCTGTGCTTGGGTTTCTGCAGTTTCAGGGTTACGGCTATACCGACTTGGACTTCTGCTACTATTTCGACCTAATGGATAATTTGAAACATTTTTTAGCGGTGGAATTTACGCGCATTGTGAAACCAACTTTGTGCCGGAGCGTTTCTAGGAAGTCGAGGAGGTCTTCCACGGCACCTTGCTGTTGTTACGCTGTGAACTGGAAGTGAATCCGATGATGAGTCAGGTGAAGGAACTGGAGTGCTGTCATTTGATCTTGCCAGTGGCGATGAACGGGAAGCTAAACCTCGCTGATGCTGTGACATTGTCAAATATACCTACTCATATAAAACTTAAAGCATTTCACTTGCGGAACATATACAGAGTTAATGCTTTACTTGCTTCGAAGTTTCATTAGATGGTTGACGCGTAGTTTACACACACTATCATCAGACGAAAACACAAGGGGACTGTAACATAAATGGAGAAAGAGAAACTGCTCCATTTGACTTCCGCTAGATGGTGAATAATCTTCAAGTTCTAACGAAGGCGGGAAATACGAAAAGCAAAGCTCCCGTAGAAATTAGATTATAGTAGTTATTGGTGGACATATTTTTAATTGTCGTTGTTTTTAACCAATCGCATTTACCCAACGTAATGTATTCAAACAATATGAATTTTATTAATACAATATTTAATAAATTAATCTTCCAAGTCCCACCCGTCCAAGAAGATCGTTTTGGACAGAGATTTGGAGCGGAGCCCGGAGCTGGAGCGCGGAGCAGTGGGAGCAAAGGCCTTTTTGTCTGGAGCAACAGCGGAGCAAGGAACAATCAACATTTTCCTTGCTCCGGTTTTCACGGTAGAATTCTCTTATCCGGTCCAGTTCCTAGCAAGCCGCCACTTTAACCGGCCGAAATATCCGACAAAATGTGTTCAAATGCAGTACTCGCACAATATTTTGCGTCGACAGTAAAAAAAAAGCAGTTAAAATATAACTTATAATGCTACTTTTTCTACCTATGATCGCTATTTGATTCAATTTACTTACCATTGTAATTAAGCTTAAGTATTTCGTTATGGGATATGCCGTAGTAGCCAGGCAGGCCTGTACCCAGGATTTTGGTTCGAAGGGGGGGGGGGGGGGTAGGCTGGTGTTTCAGTGTGAGTGGTCAATATGCAATTTTATTGAACACTTCGGTTTGGTTTCGCCTATGTTTCCAATGTAAAATCAAAATTTCAGGGGAACCTAAAAAATTGACGTGCTCGAAAGCTCTGGTTTTGGGCCTCATTTTAGCAAATCCATATTGTCATTCATAAATTTCCGCCAACATGACGATTGCGAATGTTGACTAGGGAAAAGCGGGGTGGATTTACCGCGTTAATGACCCTAGTATAGGCGGTAATGACCCTACATTTTTAGCGCTGGCTACTACCGTAGGTAAATTTTAAAACGTCGCAAGTCTCCCATTACAGCAAGTTTCCGAAAATATCCCTCGGTAGCGTTTATTAAGCATTTTAGGCAACGCTGGAGCTAAAGCACCAATGGCCAAATAAAAAGTTTTTTTTTGTGGAAATTTATATAACAGCGCCAAACAGTTCTGCAAAAAAAAAAAAATAGTGTAAACATTGGCTTATGCTTTTCAATGTGATATCGAAAGCTTTTTTCAGATATAGTTCTAAATTTTAAAAGTGCGCTAAAAATTTTTGCATTTTGACGGATACAAAAATTGCAAGCTTTTTCGATTCCACAACACTTGGCATACAACACTCAACTTATGAAACATATAAAATGAAACTATAGACGTCTCTTTCTAACGACCCCGTACGGAAGAAAATTATCTTTACGTTAAGTAATGTTTCGGCTTAGCTTTTCACCTCCTGTGTTACTTCAAATTTTGTGGTATAATTTAACGCCGACAAAGGTTCACTTTCGGTGTTTGGGACATGAATCAAATTACAGTGAAAATTAAAGCAATTTATCGGCAGGACCCAAGGAGGGAGACGTAGAGGCTTGCCCCCCACCTTCCACCGAAATTTTTATTTATAATAGGGAAGATAGGGAAAACCTTAAAAGTCCAAAATATCTGCATAAGAAACCCCTCCCCGAAACCTGTAAACCTCCTTCGGAACCAAAATTCTGAGTACACGTTGCCAGTATATTTGCTTTTTGTAGACAAATTATGCATTTATAATCTTTTTCGTTTTCGTATTAGTCTCGAAGTAGAGCGGTAAATACTTACTGTGGTGTGGTAAAGGATATCTTTTATTACTATTACCGCTATGCGTTTTTTTTTTACCTGTAAACTCTGGTATAAAGGGAGTAATTTTGAAAACTGGGGGAATGGTAGTCTAGGATAGAACTTTTTTTTCTTAGACGAAGTGGTTTTAGATAAAGGCTCATAGTCATGATTAAACATTGTAAAATATTTCTTGTGTTGGTTATTCGTCGTCACTTCTTGGCCATCGTTTTACAGGATACTTCAAAGTCGGATAATAGGTTGGCTATCATTGCTGTATCCATGGCGTACGAGTATTACGAGTTATACAAGTTTTGGGCACTCTTCCCCCTGAAGTTTTTATTTTATATAGGGAAGATTTCTCTATTTTATATAGGGAAAACCCATGTGTCTACAGAGATAGCACACCCTCGACCCCCCCCCCCCCTCCTCCAAACCTGGTACGGCGACCGTGCTGCGGCCTTGCAGGGTACACTTCGATTACTATCGAATTTTGACATCCGAAAGTTAATACATAATTATTTGAATGCGTTTTAAGCAAATGTTGCACTTAAGGAAAAATATCTTTTGTCTTATAATTACAGTAAAGTTTTTCAAAGTAAGTACTACAAGAAAATGTATAAAAAATAATAAATTGATCCTTTAAAAAATTATAAAAACGTTTATGTTCATAAAAAATACGCACTCAGAGAGGCATAATAATCTGCGCAATAAAGATAGTCGTGTAATTCGTATTTCCACTTAGATCATAATTCACATGATCATTTCTGTAATAGGTCTGATAGATTTCTTCGCAGAAATCTCGCGATCACCTATCCGCGATGAGGAGCGTGTTTTTCCCTGAGCAGGAAGCGTGTTATAGGTGTATCCGTTTATCGGATCCTGTCATAACTATTGAGGACTGTTCCGTGAACTCCTTCGAGTGTTCATGGATGGGAGAAGCGCGTTCTAAGTGGGTGGCGTTTCAGTGAAATGGAATTGTCTCGTCAAATGGGAACTTGGTCACGTGGTTTAACAGCAGAAAAACTTTTTAACACTTTATTTTAATCCACATGGAGCCTTTTTTTCCATTTGCGTTATGGTCTGATCATTGTGTATGTAAACTGCGCTTAAAGCATTTAATGGAACTTCGAATTCATTTATTTAAACTTAGTAATTTTACTTGTCGTTTTTTTTTTTTTTTGGGGGGGGGGGGG
>JAGQDJ010000007.1:434514-482806 GCA_022885665.1 Triops longicaudatus | reverse complement strand
TTTTTTTTTTTTTTTTTACAAAAATCAAATACGTGTCCTTGTTATACCCGCCACTAGTAGTGAATTCGGTTGGGGAAAGAAGTGCGTACTGAGTTTTACAGTCACAGTGCACATTTGTTTTCGCATCCGAAGTCGCTTTAAGACAAATAATGGTTTTCGGAGAATACCAGAAACAATCTCTATTACGGAACGAGACAGGTAAATAAATTATACTGACGACGACAATAGGTGCTGCATTGCATCCTTCAGAATCATTGACGACAGGTGTTAAAATGTGTGTTAATAATTTACCCAGTAAAGTCTTTGAATATTGTAAAAATTTGACACTGCGATTTCCACTATTCAATAGACATTCAAACGCCATCTCTTGGTCTAATTGTCAGGTTGTGGGATCTAGCATGCTCATAACAATCTGTTGTTGCACACTAGAGGACAGTGTCTTTCAATAACAGGAATAAAATAATTTCCTTGTGGACAATAAAAATTTCCAAGACACCACAAAACTGCTTAAAAGCAATCCAAAATCTCCTCTTGTAGCATTAAAAAATGTTGCAAAACTGTGCCATATTTAAAACGATTCATATGTTGTGATTAACAACTCTAAACTCGGTGAAACGCCCTAATTACCATCATCTAACCCTTATCTAGCCTTTTAGTGTAAAGGAAATAATAATAAAAAAAAAAAAATCCGCGGCATCATGTATCAACATGAAGGTGTGAGACCTAAAACATCTAATTCAACTATTTTGAACGATTGGTCTCATCGTTCTCAGCTACTCTATTGCTCGCCCGAAGATTCATCTTCGTTTCTCATGGTTAATTGCGAAGACAATCCACCCTTTCCTCGCTTACGTCCAACCGAGAATGGAACGGCTGTTTCACCCCCCAAAGCTTCCACTTCCCAACCCCTACCAACCGATACCCTGCATTTAGTAAAGTCACAACCGGCCTGTTCTTACGAATCCACTCTCCAACCTCAGAAATACGGAAGTTTGTCTCGATTTGCAACCAGTCCGAAATCTTCTCACCACAGTCAGAGAGACATTCTCATCAAATCTTCGAATTCCACCCAGGGTGTCGAATCATCTTCAGCAATGTTCAACAACAATCTGGGCAGGGAGCCCAAATCACCCAAAGTGAAGAAAATGGGAGAATTTTTCAACAATTTGATTGACTTTGGTTCCCCACCTTCCACCCCGACCAAAAAGAAGAATAATACTGTGGATCAGAACCTTAAATTGTCAGGTAACAGAAACATAGAGAAGGAAATGAAAGTAAGAAGACGGTTAAAGAGTTGCGTGAGCCGCAGCCAAAAATTGTCGTGCTAAATATAGATCAGGCCAACATGAAGAGTTGAAAAGGCGGAGAAATTTGTAATTCTTTTTGCATATAAAGTTTTGATACTGTATGTGTTTGGTACAAATAAATAATTAATTTGGTTGTGTGTGATTGGTTTTAGTGAGTGAATTGGAGGAGGTTTGTTTGCGAGCCAGTCCGTCGCAGTGTCACGATCTAGAAATCGGAAGTCTAGTCGAGGTGTCGTACAATTCAGTACCGCAATATGGGGTTGTGAAGTGGCTTGGACGTCTACCCAACCAATCGACGTATTCTGTTGGAGTAGAGTTAGTAAGTGTAACTTGAAAATATAATATTTCTATCGGTTTCTTTTCCTATGAATATTTCAGTCGTAATTTTTGTTTGTATCAATACCTCTATATAATTTATCGAGCACAATACTTCGTAGATTTTTTGTATAGCTGTGAAAAGCTAATAATTCCCGGCTTAATTTCCTCTAAGATAACTTCCCTGTTTACTAACTGCAATTTTGGAGGAAAATTTGAGCTAAAGCATCAACATTTTTTGACAAAAACAAGTCCACAATTTCGTCTGACAAGAATGTCAATGCAATGGATCTTTTATAGAACCCAAAATTGCCTTTTATAGAAACAGTATCTATGCGAAAAAAAATAGTATTTAAGATATAACTTTAATAAAAAGCACGGAAATAATGCGCGTTCAATGTGTTTCCTTGTTTAGAAATAATAGTAGAAACCAAATAAATCGTTAACCAGTGTTTTAGCTGACAGTTTGTGTGTAAAATAGAGCATTTACGCATGCTAGGTAAGTTTCTCGTTTGTGAATGGGCATAAAGGAGTTTAAAGAAGGTTTGACTGAATTGAGTTCCCAGTGTTGTGACAATGAACCTCGTATGTTTTTGCAGGAAGATGAGGTTTTAACTGCCACGGATGGTTATTATAAGGGCAAAAGGTACTTCGTTTGTCCCCCTGGACGAGGTGTGATAGTAAGTCTGGAGCAATGCAACAAAGACAGTCGGTTTCTTGTGCCCGCAGAATCACTTAGAAGTAAATTGAGCGACAAGTTGGAAATGGGTAATTTGTTTCTTTGTCATCTAAATATACATAAAATTGCATGTCTATTTCCTCTGTGTATGTCTGAGGGTAGGATCGCTTGCTAATTGCCGTTATTTTAATTATTTAAAACAAAATATTTATGCAGTGATATTCAATATTACTTGCGTATGTTTTAGTCCTGCTAAAATTTTCGACGCGACTAATTTTTGTTTTCGGTATCAAACATAAGTGTCTAAAGTTTTATTTAATTGCTTGAATTTGACGAATATAGCCTATTCTTACCTTTTTGTTGCAGATTTTGGATCTGTAGAATGCATCTCTGTTCCTGGCCGAGTTCCTCCGTTGGGTCAGTTTGGTTCTCAAGATGATACGCGGTTGTACGGGAAATTCCGTGGAATTCAAGGCCATCACAATTCTTGTTATTTAGATGCAACCTTATTCTCTATGTTTACGTTCACAAGGTAATAATGAGGCAACCTTCTATTGGTGTTTTTACCTGTAAGCTAAAACCGCAATCTATTAATTTTCGTTTCAGTGTATTTGATTCGTTACTTTTCCGTCCACAAACACCCGATGATATTCCCCAATATAACGAAGTACAGCGCGTTTTAAAGGAAGAGATCGTGAATCCGTTAAGGAATCAGTTGTATGTCCGAGCCGATCGTGTTATGAAACTACGTACGTTGCTGCAAAATTTGAGTTCGGTTCAAGGACTCACTTCGGAAGAAAAAGGTAAACCGTTAAATATTTTGATGAACTAACTTGTAGTGATTTAAAATTGCTTCTTTATAGATCCAGAAGAATTTTTACATTCTTTGCTAAGTCAAACTCTGAAAGCTGAGCCACTATTGCGGCTCAGTTCAGGCCAAGATTGCTTCCATCATCAACTCTTTATTGAGAAAGATGAATCCTTACTAGTTCCTTGTGTGCAACAACTTTTTGAGCAAAGTTTCCTAGCTTCGAATATTAAACTTCGCGAGGTTTGTTCATTTAAGAAATATGAACTGCGAATTATCTTATACTTACTGAACATTTTCTTTTAGATCCCGCCTTGTTTAATTATTCAGATGCCCCGGTTTGGAAAATCCTATAAGATGTATGAACACGTGCTTCCGTCTCTAATTTTGGATATTACTGACGTATTGGAAGATTGTAAGTTTCTTGTTCCCATACTATTCGTGGGAGCTAACTTAATACTGTCTTTTTAATCCCCAAGCGCCTCGACAGTGTATCGTATGTGGAAAGCTGGCAGAACTGGAATGTCCGCAATGCTGGGGCCAGTGTGGCAATGGATTGGAAAGTATCTCGTTTTGCAAAGCTTGCTTGCATACGGTAATATCCTTTTTTAAAGCATATGATACAACTTGATATTGATTAAGTTTTTTTCCGATTTGGCTTTACAGAGCAAGTTTTTTTAAAAAAAAATTGCTCGTAAGCTGTCACATTTTCGCAATCTCCTGCATTCTTATTTCTCCTTCAATAAAATTAACTTGCTGTTTTCTCTTGTACACAGGTTCACAGTCACCGGAAACGAACCAATCACACACCGAAAGTTCTTTCCGTGCCAATCGAGTTTACATCATTGCAGGCTCATTGCACTATACCTCGCGTGTACTTGGAGCTCTTTGCTGTGGTATGCATCGCTACATCGCATTACGTATGTTTTGTCAAGTGCGGCTCGGGTCCTGACGCTCCCTGGTGCTTTTTCGACTCCATGGCGGATCGCAAAGGTAAAAAATAAATAATAATGAATAGAAGAAATATAGGAGTAAATAACTAAAAAAGTGTAATGCTCCCCTAGTATTGTTTCCCTTTCTTATTTAATTTGTATTATAATTAGGAGAACAACATGGGTACAATATCCCGGAAGTCACCTCTTGTCCCGATTTGCCTAAATGGTTAACCGAAGAATGGGACAAATCTCTGCTTTTCAGTACGGGTGACAAATCTGGGCCGCACGGAGCTAGCACGAGCCGCGGCGATGAACCTCCCTTACCCGATTATGTTCGGCGTGTATTTTCGGACGCTTACATGTGCCTATATCAAAGTCCGAATGTGATGATGTACAGATAAGACTAAGAGATAGAATGACGGATTGTTAAACTGAACGCTGTGTATATAAGAAAAAATGTTGCAGACTACAGTAGCTTTAAAATTCGTTCCCTCCTCTCCAGTGCGTATTAACACATAGACAATGAGAGCTGAACTAATACATGACAATTAATGAACTATAGCAGAAAAATGTAATTCATTCATGACTACTACTATACAGTACATCATCCATCCCTCCCGTCGAACGGAAATCGTAATCGACCAACTTAGGGTCAATTTTACATATTCGATGATAGGCTTTGGCCAAACGTTCGAATTCCTCAACAGTCACTTGGAACGGTCGTAATGTTCCATCCACGTCTGCTAAAGCGAGGAGATCTTTGATTCGCTTTTCGCGCACGGACACCGGAAATAGATTTCTAAAAAATGTAATAGAAAGAAAACTTGGAAAATCATATACAAAACAAAAAATAATGTAACAGAACGACAATACGCAGAAATTAACAAATAAATAAATAAGAAATACACAAGATAAACATCAATCGTAAAATTATTCTCAAAATAAAAGAGAACAGGCTGATATGTGAAAACGCAAAAACATAGAAATATTAGGAAAATTACTCTAAGCCGCGTCGACAGTATTTTTGACGGTACTGGAAAGTATTCCGGACCAATTTCTCAACCAAGTCAAACGACAAACCGGGCATCAAAGGCTGAGCATGGGGAACGAATTTAACCACGCCTACATGGACGTCAGGTTTCGGTACAAACGCTGCTCCGTTGATGGTAAAACGATGCTGAACTTGAGCAATCCATTGGCACATGACTGAAAGTCGACAACGCTCTTTACTGTTGATGGGGGCTACCATTCGCTGTGCCACTTCTTCTTGAAACGTTAACGTTAAAGGCACTCGTCCATAGGTCCATGCGTTTTTCCTTTAAACGAATAGGAATGAGGGAAAAAAATAATTAGTACTAAAAATTAATGTAACAAAATGAACTATATAGGTAACGTGTAACATGTAGTATCACCAATTACGTGAACAGTTTTCGATACAAATTTCAGGAGCTAATAATTTAAAATTACTCACACTATTGGAAAGCTAACGATGCTTAAACTAACGAAATTTTGCAGAGAAAACGAAAAAAAAGTAAGAATTTTTTACCTTTCCCACATGGCTTTTAACCAACGGATTATTAAAGGTGTGGCGACGTTAAATGGCAGATTGCCAATGATGTGAATATTAGGCGGTTCGTCTTCCCATTCTTTTTTGGCTTCTATCGGAAAATAACCTTCCAAATTATGGGAAAGGACATCTCCTAAAATGATGTCAAGTTTACTATCCGTGGCGTCCGCTAGCATCTAAACAAAACAGAAAAAAAAGTGAAATCCAGCTAACATCAGGAATAAGAACGAGGAGCGCTTTTTAAATGTTAACTTACTTGAAGAATGGGCAAAAACCGTTTGTCTTTTTCGACTACTACGACTTTCCGAGGTCCTTTTTCCAAGATAGAGCGAGTAATAGAGCCGGGACCTGGTCCTACTTCGCACACGTAGCCATCTTGGATCTTACCGGCAGTTTTGACAATTTTATTGGTGATACGAGGGTCGAGGAGGAAGTTTTGAGATAGAAACTTGGTAGCTTGGATACGGTAAAGAGAGAGTAAGTCTTTTGTGGCTGGAAAAGAAGGGAGGGATTGTACGGTTGATGCTACAGCTTTTACACTAGATTGCATTTTCTGCGGTTTTGTTATTATTTTCTATTGGGAGGATTTGGTAGCCGGAGTATCGAGATCGTCGAGAAACTTCTCTTGTTTGACAGCAGCGATAGAGTAAACGTAAATGCCAAAAACGGACGCAAATAAAGCAGCACCGGTAAGAAGGTTGTTCCTACGTATTTTTTTCAATTTGGTAACACGTTCCAAGTTCTGTTTCTCGATCAATTTCATGTAATCCAATTGGGGCTGGCGAAGTTGTGCGGCGTCTTTCACCAAATCTACTTTAGGCATCTGGTCACTGGCCATAATAATTCCATACGAATGTTCTACAAGAGCTGGAGAATCAAACATATAAATTAGTACTTGATTTTCTTCTTTTGGATACAAGAAAATTATTTGTTAAAATACGGAATTAACCTTTGAAAATAAGTTTTGTAGAAAACCCTTTCCCTGAACTTTCTCATTATTTTTAACAGTAGTAATAAGGTTAGTTTGTCTCTGAAATTACTGTAAAGGAAAATCCAAGAAACGAAATTTTAGACTTACTTTATGTAATTTCCTCATCCACGTTGTTTACGAACTGTTGCTACTAGCGCCTCATGCGGTGACACTCCGAGTATTGGCGGTTTGTCTATTTTTTAAATAAAATTACTTCTTGTAATTCTATTTGAATTATTTAAACTGTTTTGTACGAGTTCACGAAAAAATATTCAAGGAAAATATAAATGTAGAGCTACTTTCTCGAATTAACTTGCCCAAATAATTCTAGGCTATTTGGGCCCCTCTAGTGGCAGAAATGCACTGGCGGTTATTCGATTACTTTGTTGACGCAAGAATGTGTCCAATTCACGTTGCATTTAACTTATGAATACCCTGCAAATGGATACTCCCTTAGAGGCGAAAATGCTGGAATTTGTTGAGGAGCTCCGTTTCAAGCGGGTAACGTTCTAGCTTTTAAACAAAATAGTGGAAATTTTACATAATTGCCCGTAAGCAGAAGAAGGTTAAGAATGCGGAGACTGAAATACAGCGTCTGGTTTCCTGCTATCATGAATTAGAGCGCGTGTTGGAGTCTGAGAGGATCGCTCACAGGAAGAAAGAGACCAAATTGCGTGCAGAAATAATGGAAATTGAATCCAAAGCCCACGAGCGGATCAAAAATAGTTCGAGACTCGTCGAACAAAGCGAACGAGTAATCGCTCAACAAACTCAGGAGATCTCCAGTTTACGGGAGCAAATCCGCTCTATGCAGGTATTTATTATTTAAATTATAGAAGAATAAAACTTACACAATTCGACACGTTCGGACGTGTTAACACGTATTGAAAGGTCGAGCTTCGACGCTGGGAAACGCTAAATCGCGAACAAGGTGAAAAATTGGAACAAATGACTTCAAGGAATAATAAGAGTTTAGAGGCACTGCATCTTCATCAGGCGGCTTACGAAGATTATCGAAAGTATCGTTTTGTTTTTCGTCTCTTTAACTATGGTCCAAATAATCGTTTACGAATATTTTGTTTATTTCTTTCTTTTTGCGATAGTGAGTTTGCGAACTTAGCTGATGAACATACGTCGGTGAAGCAAATGGCTGAAGCTGTGCAACAGCTAGCGTCCAAGTTATTAAACGTTGCAGAAAACGAGCGCGATAAGACGCAAGATGCACTTGCTAAACTAGACAAATTAGAGAAGTCTTTCGTACAACAGCAGGCAGAAATAACTGCATTCCATCTTGGTTTTCCTAAAGATAAAGAAATTGCAAATTTACGGTCGCAGATTCAACAAATGGAGATCGCGTTAGAGAAGGTTCGATAAATTAGAGTAGAACTTCCTTCTGCGGGGTATAATATTCGGCACTACGGATTTTACCATAGTCGAACGCTGGAGAAGCCATGGCTCGTGATGAACTGGAGGAGTTGCGTGCAAGTTTCTTGCAGATGGCCAAGAGTGTCAATGAGAATGTAAGATCGGTAACAAGTATGAGCGAGACTATTGAAAAGCTGCGCAAGGAAGTTCAAATGTACCGAAACAAAGTTACAGATTTAAACAACCCGCCAGAACCTTCCGCCGACATTTCAACTTTGTAACAACTTTTAACATTTGAAGATACGAAGAGAAATGTTAAAGAAATAAAAGACCCTTGTTTTCTCCATTTATTTTATCATTTTTGCAATTTTACATTAAGCGTTCCGCTTTTGAAAAATCACTTATTGTCCTCCTACTCGAAAATTCCAATAACAACGCCCGCGTTCTTTTCTCCTTGTCATCTCTGTCCCGAAACAGACATAAAACTACAGAAATTCTTGTGTTTAGCCCCACACCGCTTCCTCGATTTTAAAACAATCGCTCATTAAAAATGCATCTAAGGAATGGTAGAGGTGCATCTTCAAGTTCAAGATACTGTGATTCTCGTCGGTGTAGCTCTAGAAAAGAAAAAACAGAATTATTACCATATTTACGTCGCAATTATTTATTGCTATGCTTTCTTTTTCTTAACGTCAAATAACCCTCGTTCTAAACGGACGTTACAACGAGCACTGCATAAACGGCAACAGCGTAGAGCAGAGTCGCTACGGGGTACCGAAGTCCATAGCCCGCCAAGTGATATGTACTGTACTCAGCTTCAGTAATGGAAGAGCCCCTTACCTGCTGTCTGAAGAGAATATCGGCTTGTTCTAAGGCGCGGCCCAACAACATTGACTGCTGATAATGCACGTTGTCGTCGGCGGTACCGTGAAGCAAATAATATGGTTTATTGCGCAAGTTCTCAACCAGTCGTGTTACATCACTATTGTTGTAGCCAAACTCGTTGTCGTCAGCTGTGGGCAAACCCATGTATCTTTCCGTGTAAATGGAATCTGTAAAGAAGTCAAGTTTTTCGTTAGTCTCGTCTTGTTTGAAACCTTAAACAGGTTTTGTTTTATCATTCCATAAAATCTCCCACATCCCATTTCAGAACTACTTTTTATTGTATACCACTGTTGACCGAATCCTGTTACTGGCATTTGAGAACTTACTGGGTAAACTCCAGCATTCCAGCTTTGAGTCTTTCTGTTCGGTACTCGCTAATTTCCGTACTACGTATAAGATAATTGCTTACCATAGTAGACCCAGGAAGTAACGGGAGCCACGGACATTCCACATTTGAACACATTTTCTGTGTCACGAGCTAAAGTCATCGCGGTTGCGAAGCCACCATAGCTCCATCCCCAAATGGCAGTGCGATTTCCATCGACAAATGGCAGATTTTCCACCAAATACCTAAGTTAAAAAAAAAAATCAATTACTCGCAATTAAAGCCTTGCTACTCCTACACTCAGAAGTTAGTTATGTCAAAAACACAAACTGAAACGAATTAACTCAAGTTAAAGTACTTAGACACGAAGAAGACAGTAGCACCATTTGATTATTCCTCTTCTATTACAGAAAAAAATGGAAAGAAAAAATTACTTCGTAACTGCAATTTGGTCTTCGATTTCCACGGTTCCCATGCGTCGGTAAATTTCTTGTAGCATTTTATCTCCTTGATAGCCGGAACCTCGTCCATCAATTAATGCGTAGATAACACCTTTAGAGGACGATAAGTGGGTACCCCAGTCGATCTTCCAATTATCAGCCACTTGTTGCGATTGAGGGCCACCGTACCTAGACATAACAAAGTAACTGTTAGTAATTAATACTCTTGAAACGGATGCCACATAGGCTTTCGCCTAACGATGGCACCTAATTTCGAATTAAAGCAAATCTTACACATAAACGAGCAAAGGATATTGCGAAGCCTTGTTCCGGTTGAACGAAGGCGGCAGCAATAGTCGCACTTGTGCGTTATAACCTCCAGTAACGGGTACTTGCAAATTCAAAGTGCTTGGCTTCAATTTCTGCGCTAAACGGGCACGCAAATCGCTATTGTTCGCGACTAGGAATATTTCAGAGTGGTCCTGAAACGTATAAATTTGCAAAGTAATATTAAATATCCTTTTGTTTGACATTCAATTTTTTATAGTTTTTTCCATGTGTAAATAGTAGAAAAACATTCTAAGTTTACTTTATTTTTGCATCGTTGATACGCTTTATAAAAATGTAAAATTAAATTATTTTTTTTTTACCAAACTTTTCTTGATTCCAGAGCGGGGTACTCCCGGTCCATCACAGCTATGCACATAGTACGACAAGTCTGAACTAAACTCGACACGGTTGTAAGTACAGTTTTCGCCGTATTCGTTGAATTTCCCACAAGTGACGCACTCAAGAGGTGGTGCGGTATCCGGGCTCAACTCTTTGGTGGAAACTTGGTAAAATTGCCTTACGGCTGGCTTACCTTCTTCCGTTCCAATAAAGTAACTAACGAACAAAGCAAATTTCAAGATCGTTCACCAAAATGCGCCACTATATTATAAAGCTACACTTGACCTAAACGCAACTTACGCTAATTCGCGCTTTTCGTCCCATCCGAGAATTTCGGTAACTTCGAACTTGCCAGAAGATAATAATGAACCTTGGAAGTTCGCGCGATCTAGTAGCACGACGTGTTTGAAATTTCCAGCTGCACCTTGCTCGATGGGCAACATTAGCAAAAAGCGCTGGCCGTCAGCGGAAAATTTAGGCGGGAGGTACATATCAACCCACCCATTAGGCTCTTCGAAACTTTTATCCTGCAATGAATACATGACTACATAACACCGCAAAATATGACCGAAATGGTTACTTTCTCGCAAATTCCACTAGAAGCATTACAGAAACTGATGTACGACACGTTTTGGTGCCGGTTCGTCCAAATCACCATGACTTCATCGTTGGTCGTCCACGTGACAGCCGTGAAGTAATGATCTCTTTTCAAAAGAAAAATTGGACATGTTAGCAACAACAAAAAAAAAGAGAGTTTTGTTAGTATTACTGGTCAAGTAAAGCTTCTGGAATACCCAAAGTTGTTATAGGTGCGGAAAAATCAGCCACTAGAGCCACAGAAATGTTTACCAATGGATTGGTAGTATTGGTCTTGAAAATAGAAAGGCAGAAAAGAGATAAAATTTGAGAACCCTTGACCGAAGTTTTTCGAAGTAATATGCAACCACAAAACTAGCTCAAGAAGAAGATAAAAATCGTTATTATACTAGACTGACACATCGTTTAAGCCGACGGGTGGAGGAATTCGGTGTCCTGTAACGTTATGGTTATGGCTAGTGGGTAAATTGACCGTCCACATACTGACGATAGGATTGTGACGTCCTGGCTATTTATAAGTCATATTTATGGAACAAAGAAATTGTAATAAGATTTTTACTGTTAACAAACAGGAAACAATAAAACCATAAAACCGTACCTTCGGGTAACGAATGGATTTCGTTACAGGGTACTGGAAATGCGTGCTGCCTACAGGGCCATAAACGGGGAATTCGATAGCGTCAACTAAACGATCGTCGAAAGAGGCAAAAGCGAGGCGTTGACCATCTTGGGAGAACCATATGGCATTATCCGAACCAAGTACTTCCTCTGCAGAAAACAAAATTAGTGAAATTTTCTTGGATTTAACAACGGGTGAGTGGCTACAACGACACTTTCCTGGTACCTTCATAGACCCAATCGGGAATTCCGTTGAAGAACACATCCTCTTCGCCGGTGACGGTGACCCGAATATCTCCATCGAGGATTTCTGGGCTTGTTCGGTAGTAAATGTCATTGTTGTACACGTACGCAATACCGTTGGTCTGCGGGTTCCAGGTAGCGTAGCGCAACGGTACGGCGTTCTCACGAATGTATTGCGTGGGTTGCAACGGGTACAATTTGCTACAAAATACAAATAAATAACAGTATTACAAACTTTCGAATCAATACAATCTGTACCAACGTAGACTATATTAATATGCGAAAAAAAAACGGAAACTGAATTTAAAGGACTGTTCAATGCAAAGGATAATCAAACTCCGATATAGACGAAAATCTGCTCAGTAGATTCGAAGCTCAAGTATCACAAGAATACATACTTTGTGGCAAGCTCGACGATGGCGTAATAAGCATTGGTGGAATAGCGGAAGATCTAGCACCAAACAATAAGATTTAATGGATGTATAGCTCGCTACGATTTATCTTGACAAGAAGTAGAACTCTTACATGTTGGACGTTATAGTTGAAAAGTAGGAACTTTCTGTCATTCGACAACCAAAAGCTGCTGATTCGCCAACCTGACTAGAAAGGGTAAAAAATTGCATTAAACCACACAGATTTCTGCATAGTGAATGCTACTGGGCTTACCACTAATTCTCTTTCCAACACTTCCGTCCTCTTTTTGGTTTCTACGTCGTAGATAGCAATAGCATTCTGGTAATCGCGGTAAATAAACTCTTTGCCTTTACGTTATTAAAATACAGTCAGTCCTAGAAAATTTTACGACATCTGCTTGAAATTTACCCGAAATCCATGTGCCGTTAAACCCATCTGGCGAAAACCTCCCGTTGATAACTTCGTCAAGAGTAAAACCGTCTAAAGGGGCAGGTACTGGTCCCGATTCTCCATTATGGGCCGTTCCAAGCACCACTCCTACTATAACAGCCGTAATGAAAACCACGCCCATCGTCACGCCACCTACTAGCACCCAACGCTTTCTACGAACACGTGGGCCGTGAGTTCCACACTTGAGCGAATCCTGCAAGGGACAAAAACGGAACGTCCGGCGTTATAAACGAGAGAAATTACAAATGCTGAAGGTGTTCATGTGAACAAACCAAGATAATAAGACTCATTAAATTAATAAACAATTGTCCTGTTTGGCAATGCCTGATCCTCTGACACTAAAGGTCGCCGTGTTTGGGCCACCACTTGGCTTTCCCCAGTCGTTCTTCCACCGTTTCAAATTATTTGTCAGCTTATTATTTTTTTTCTGCTAATTCAGGACAAAAGGGGTACATAGTAAAATGACAAAGAGGATAACATACGGTATACCCCAAATTGGTCAGCTTGATTTCTTACTTACTTAATACTAAGTAACAATACAGTTAAATTAAGGTAACATTTCCTCCGTGTCCTTTACCGGTATGTTCTTTAACGTAATATATTTCTGATACATGAACTTTTAGTGCAACTATCCTCGTTTGGATTAGTTCGTAGAAATGTATTTTATCTGCAGGTAAGTGAAAAAATCGGAATTAAAGTAATTAGCATTGCCTAACGCATGTAAGTGAAAAAATCGGAATTAAAAGTAATTAGCATTGCCTAACGCATATTAGTCATGGCGAGCGACACTCGTTTTGTAAAACGCAGCTTTGTGGAAGTTCCCGTTCTTCACATCCCAGGAAAACCCGCTGACGTGTCACTTCCGTTCAATAATTCAAATAGCCCGGCTATTCTAATTATCCATTAAGCAGCAAGTACAGAGATGGGCTGCACTGAATTTAATGCGCAATTACGCGTTCGGATGTTGACACCTAAGCGCGCCGAAAGCTCTCCCTTATTGAAATGAGTCGGTAACTTTTTTTTTACTTAAAGCCCGAAATCCCAGAAGGGGATGGCCGTAAAACTCAAGGGGTCTTGACCTCAGTGCTTTTCGCCGCCGCGATACAAATTTTCCCATATGTGGCGGTGTCGAATTGCGCGGCAAAAATTTGGACAAACACTACTATATGGGACTTAGAAACTCGGCTGAAGTCTTAGCACTTTTCAAGGTTTTCTCCTCCTTGGCCCAGCACAGCTGAACTTTTCCTGTCGCGCGCGGTCAAGGGCGACTTAAGGTGGAAAAAAATATAAAAGGAAAAAAAAAAACTTCCGATAACCGATGTAAGGCTCCTGCATAAGGTTGGCTTGTAAAAAGAAAAAGTCTCAGTGTAATAAAAACTAGGCGCTACTCGGTACATCAATCAAGTTATAGGAATAGTGCTCTGTTCGTGTGTAACGCTGATCTAAAGGAACGAGATAGTAAAAACCCTTGCCCACGGAGCTATTCAGACGAAACAGGCGCCTCTTTTCTTCCATAAAGTGAAATAAACGTTTAGCGACTTCCTCTTTTGTCAAAGCGAAAGTAAACAGCTGTATGCTATCCACGTTACTTAGACGCGGAAACGACGTCACGAATTGATTTGTTTTGTCATACACGGATATACAAGAGAAAAAGGACGAAGAAACCTTACACAGAAAACGCAGTTCCCTTCACTCTACGAAGATCAAACGATCACTGTCAAATAGTACACCTCACGTAAGCGTATTTATCCGTAATGATAAGAACTCGACAAAGTTGATAAGAACTCAACGCTAATACTTTTCATTATTAAACTCTACAAGATCGCCACACAGTCCAAAAGGTCGTGAGATAAATCTGGGTTATTAATAGCTGACAAAGACTTCAATTGTTTAATTTACATAATCGGGACCCTTCATCTTCCCAACTTCCCGACAAAGCAGTCTTTCGTTAGAGAATGTCGCCCGCGAGACAATTAAGCTGAAGACCACTGTAATAATCCTCGTCATACTCTTCCTGTTATTATTATCAATATTGACGATACCTTAGACGGGCAAACTTTTCGCCACGCAGGCTACGATTCTCCGAAATACAAGTTCAACTTTCCAAATTGCGTGACACAGTTTCCCAAGGCTAGCCACAACGAATACTTTAGGAAAATCACATAAGACAATAGAGACCACTTTTTAATTGTGAAGGAAAATAATCGAAACGACTCACACCACAAACGTACGGTGGGAGCTGGAGGTCTGCCGAGTGGAAACTGAACTTCCCCTCCACCACCGTTGACTAATCTGACTAACTTTTGGTGCTGGCCCTGCACTCCTCCTCCGTGGTTAGGTTGCCCATGTGTCGCGTCTTTCTTCCATCATAGCCTCCAACGAAACAAATCTGCTTTGTACAGCTAGGGAGACCGAAAAGGCCAGCCCCAAAGGTGTTCCGACAAACATTCTGTGTTTGTGACCTTCGCTTGGAGATATTGTAGTTGAGATGGACATAGGTAATCAGATTTAGGAAGCTCCGAAGCTTTTGGAAATTGCCTCAAGTTTGCCCTTTCCTTTTTTTTTTGCGGCTGAGACACGCTTACACCAATACAGATAGACTAATTTCCCGCATAGCTTCTTTCTGCTTGATAGTTTCGCCTACTTTGGATGCCAACTTTACCAAAGAATGCAATATAACCGTGCACGGGAATACCAAAGTGACAAGACTACGTACTTCATTGTTGGACTCCATACAGAAAGGAGAGAAGGTTCAGGAACGGAATAGATGCGTAAGCGACTGGTTCTGTGGAGCATTTTTACGGAATACTAGGCAGAGGAATTTTTTGCAGGACGATTTTACGTTCGGTTTTCCTTTAGAAGCTGTGCGTCAAGGTGATAATATTGATCCCAGTAGACCCTTAAGCAAACCTCGAAAAACGCTCATAGAGCCCCAAACGCGTCGCGTCTTCATACGGGTTTATCTAAGGTTTTATGGTTAAGGATTTATTGCCGCGAGGGATAGGGTTCACTTCGCGTCATATCACTGGGTTCTCAGCTCGATGCCGCTGTTTTGGCAGCCCAAGAGTACAATGCTCGTGCAAATGGCCTTGAAGCCGGGCGAAAGTCTTAATATTTTTTTTCTTTCGATGTGTTCATCTGCTCAAAATGGGTTTCATGACGTAAGATAATTTATGGATATATGATACGGAGCGTTATTGTAATCTCACAGTTGAGGCCTCTCGAGAAATGCTACAGCTACGAACGAAAGCGAGCAGAGATGAATATTTGTTGTTACCATGGCCAGTGAGGACATAGAAGAAGTATCACGTGACCTACTTCTATCCCATGTTAGAGCTAAAATACTCTTACGGGATCTTAAATTTGCCTTACGGGCGGAAATGTTAGACAAGTTATATGCCTTGTGCAGAGGAAATGGAGGGAAAGAAATTCGGTTCAGGAGAAGAAAGTTTCTGTACCTGTGACTCGTCATGACTTGTTACCAGTTGATAAGATACACCACAATATTCCATCCTCTTAGACACATCTTTGCAGACTAAACACACCTGTCTTCCTACTTCAACATGTATTTCGCGAAGTTAAGCATTGGATAGTTTCAGTTTAATATGTTTATCGTGTCAGCAATAAATTTTCATCGTTTCCGTAGTGTAGCGGTTATCACGTGCGCCTCACACGCGCAAGGTCCCCGGTTCGATCCCGGGCGGAAACATTTTTATGAAAAATCTAAAATTCCTTTTTTTTCGCAATTAAATTCGTGGTAGACATTGAGTAATATTTCAAAGCTAATTTTTAACTAACTTTATATTAATTGTAGAATACAACTGATGGATTTCTTGTCAAAAAAGCCGAAGGTCTCACTTCTTAAGTTTCCGTAGTGTAGCGGTTATCACGTGCGCCTCACACGCGCAAGGTCCCCGGTTCGATCCCGGGCGGAAACAAATTGAACTGTTTATTTATTTACTCTTAAATGGTTTTACATATTTGTTGTTAAAATTCAGTATTATTTGTAATAAGTGTTCGGTGTGGGTGTGAAAATAATTAAATGCCTCTTACCATATAGTAAATTCACCTTTTGCGATGGAATTTATGTTGCGAACTATGGTGTACTGAAATGTCGGGAATATTTCTTGAACACATGTGTCTTTTCAACAAATTTTTCGACACGTGTTTTATTTTTAGAATTATTCAATTCAGGTGCTTTTGAAAAATTGTTCGTTATCCGATAGGGGCAATAGAAATAATTCTAAACGTGGTTTTCGTTGCGATTTTGGTTACCACGAAGTCCATAGCTAAATTTCTGAATAAAATTATGAATTATTGCTAAGGAACTAATTAATAAAAACTTTTCCACGTGCTAGTATCTTTTGTAATACCCAGATCTTGCGACAAAAATATAGATCAACTCCCTTAAAGAAAGCTTGGGAGCGTTGACGAGAATGAAAGAAGAAACAAAAGGTATTCGACCTGGAAGACTTCCCTGTTTAAACTGTCCTGTTCCACTCCATAATATTCAGTGGCACTAGAATTTTCAAAGCTTGATTTTATAGTGCTGGTGAAGATTCCAAACATGCCTCCGTGGCGCAATTGGCTAGCGCGTTCGGCTGTTAACCGAAAGGTTGGTGGTTCGAGCCCACCCGGGGGCGAAATTTTTCGTCTCCATTTTTTTAATACCATGCTTAAGATCTCGTTCCACTACCAGTATATTAACTACCAGTATTATAAATACCAGTATACTTACCAGTATTATATTACATTACCAGTTATAAAACTACCAGTATTATAAAAAGCTCATTGAGTGTTATAAAAAGAATGAATGCTAGGTGAAAGCGCAAATTTAAAAAATGTTCCTTTTATTTCGGGATTTGCATCTGTCTCTTCAATGGATTTAGACAAACAAAACATTATTTACAAGAAGTGAATTAAATATCTTGATCTTTTACAATAGTTTGTGAAGCTTCTTCAATTGTTTCTCCGACGTTACTGTGAATTCCGCACACGATTTTTCCAACATTTTACCCTATAAATTAAGTTTTTTCTTTAGTTTTTCAAATTATATCAACGGTCAAAGTTCCCAATACTTACAGCAAGAGAGGTGAGTGCGTACTTCTGCAGCAGCAAAACATCACGAAGCGTCATTTCATCTTGCGTTTTGCCCAACTCCACAAAAGGACAAGATTTGCTATGTTTTGAGTGTTCAGTGCTAAAGGAAAAAAAGGTTACACCAATGTGTTGTACAGGTTATAAATTATTACAGAGGGTTATCTCCTTCCTCCCAGCCATCTAATTCTTTTTGACAGACAACGCAACGAACAGAATCGATGTCTTTCTTATTTCCAATCCAGTAAAATCCAGCAGCAGCCATCTAAATTTCATATCAGTAATGATTCAAGCCGAAAATAACCAAACACAGCATTCATACTTTATCGGGATTACAGGAAGAGTTCGACTTGAAAGGCCAATTCTTGGAAAATGTCTCACGTCGCTTCTCTTCAATGAGCATTTCCCTCAAATCTGCAAACGGCTTTAGCTTCAAAAGTTCAGCCGCTTCGTTCGTCATCATTCTTATCTATAAAAGGCAATATTTATCATTAACCACTCGAGTTAACTAGGAATATTCTTACATATAGAGTTAAACTGTAGAACGTTGCGGTAAAATCTCACGAAATCGCGTACAACAACTTGGATTCGGGTGCCTCCGTTATTCAAACAGTAACAATAACGGCAAGTAGAGATATTACAGCGTAAAGGCTGCTACTAACAAACTAGGGGATAAGCATTAGCGTTCTCTAGTGGTTATAAGGAAGCACTAACATTTTGGCATTTTCCGTCCGAATATGGTATCTGATTTATTCGCGAAGTTGCTACGCTACCAAAGTCTCACAACTTCGCTCTGAAGGTGGAAGCACATCAATGCACAGACAAGTTACAAATACTTGCTACTGTATTACGAAAATCTTCCTATCAATTTCTTGGCGCGCTAACATGTCAATAACAATTCCAACTTGCTAGCTTTGTGGGAGTCTAACTAAAATGAGAAAATCTAAAGCTCCTTCTATGCTTGCAGTGCAGCAAAAGAAACCAAGATTTACTGATTTTAGCAACAACAGTAAGAATTTACTTATTTATAAAAAAGTGCATTCAAATAATCGTGGACCAACGTTTTTGGATCATCAGGTTATTCTGAGTGTGAAAATAAACCTGACGTTGTCACCAACTCAGCTCTGGTTGAAGATGGAAAGTAAGAGGACGTGCATTTAAGTGAATAAAAATTAATCTGCATAAGAATAGTAAATATGCATTTAAGTATTAATTTGTTCTCTTTTTTCCCCAGACGATATTTCAGTGTTCTGTGGGCTAAGGCCTCAACTCGGAAGCACAAAAAATGGGAAGGGGACGGTATCATTGCTGTTGGAAATTACACTATAGAGCTGAAAGTACGGAGCCTCTGAAAAACCGTATTTAGCTGAATTAAATGTTCTTGTTTACTTAAGGATGAGCATGGAAAGCTATTAAGTAGCGCCACCGGTTACAAAACAGCTCAATTGCAAGAATTAAAATCTGGGAGTGTCCTTTCGGTTGGTAGCAAGGAAATTGAAGTAAATAGAACTTGTTTTTTTTAAAAAGAATATTTTCGAAAGTTGGCAATGGTAAAATAATTTTTTATTATTTTTTTGGGTCTGCAGATTCAACATCCCATCGTGTCCCCTTCATTTAATTCCGAAATAATTGTTACTAGACAAGCTCTGGAATCCTCGCCAGTAACTAGCCACAGTTTCACTCCCAAAATGTCATCATTCAAAAATCCTTGCCTTAATCCATCCCTTTACCCATCTTCACCTATGTCGAAAGCATTTCTAGACCCTCTTGCCCCAGGAGCGTTGGTCATGCCCCGCCCCCCCTCCGCTTTTCAGGTCGAAAACCGTTGTACAAATATTGTAGATGTCGTAGTCGACCCGTACGTGAGTCGTCACCTGCGGCCACATCAGCGTGAAGGTGTACTCTTCATGTACGAGTGTGTAATGGGGTTCAAAACGGCGATTCCAGGATACCATGGAGTCATTTTAGCGGATGAAATGGGGCTAGGCAAGACTTTGCAATGTATTACGCTCATTTGGTAAACGAATATTGCATGTATTTTTTTTTTTTTCGTGATATAAACTGAATCACTTTTTGAAGATTTTCTTTTGTGAACTTGGCGGATTAGAAAAAGACTAGCTTATCGCTTGTGTGTTACAGGACTTTATTGAAACAGGGACCCTATGGCGGGAAACGAGAAATGAGACGTGGATTGGTCGTTTGTCCCACAAGCCTGGTGAAAACTTGGGAGCAACAATTTATAAAATGGTTGGGAAAGGAACGAATATCTGTTTTTCCTGTTGGGAAGGTAATCTTTAAATAATTTTCATGTTTTGAAAGTAAATTTAAAAAAAACTTATTTTTTATTTTCCTACCGTTAATCTGTTTAATTATTCTTAGAACAACAAAGTGTCCGACTTTGCAAAATCTTCCTTATATTCAGTAATGATAATTTCGTACGAGATGTTCGTGAGGAATTTCGAAGAAATTGAAGCCATCTCCGATATTGACTTGGCAGTATTCGATGAAGCTCATCGTTTGAAAAACGCGGATGTAAAAGCCGCTACGGTATGCTGTTTTTTTTGTTGTTTTTGAAATTAAGGTTTCAAAGTATTTGATCAAATATTAATTCAATTAGTGTGCAGCGCAGCTGATGTGCGAACGGAAAGTGCTATTGACAGGAACGCCCATACAAAACGATCTCAAAGAATTGTATACATTAGTGTCGTTGGCCAATCCCGGAATTTTGGGCAGTCGTCAAAGTAAAAGATCTAGTTCTTAACTTAACTATTAACCGAATCGTGTTTGTCACAGACTTCCGGAAACTTTACGAAGACCCCATCCTCGCCTCCCAGCAACTCGGTTGTTGCTATGATGTCCAAAATCGGGGCGAATGCGCAGCATCCCAGCTGAGTCATCTTCTCTCGTTGTTCACTTTACGTCGAACTATGGAAGTTAACGATGCCTACTTACCACCCAAAACGGAAAATATTGTTTTTTGTCCCCTTACAACGAAACAAGTATAAAACACTCTAATTTTCCATTTTTCGTATTGTCTCGCAGAACTCTTAACTGAATTCTCCGTTTTAGGAAGAGATTTATCGAAAATTGAGCAATTCAGCCCTTTTCTCGCTGCTAGATGGCTTTACGGGGAGTTCGGATCATTTGGGTTTCATTTCAGCGCTACGGAAGCTGTGCAATCACCCCGGTCTGCTGAAATTTGAAGAAGAATGCAATGAAGTACGAGTCAAAATCGTGTTACACTTTTTATCATTATTATTATTATTATTATTATTGTTATTATTATTATGATGATGATGATAATTATGATTATTCATTATGACTACTGCTTGCTTATTTGATGTTTATTGTACCTCAAGGATGAATTTGAGACCTCGGAGACAGTTCACAAAGTACTGGAAAGTGTAGATGAACAAATCGTAGTTGAAAATGGTGGGAAAATGCAAGTCTTAGCCGCTTTTTTAAAACAGTTTCTTGAGGGTACAAAGGAGAAAATTGTGCTTGTGTCTCACTTCACGAAAGTAAGTTGACTTTAAGGTAGCTTAGTTGTTACTAAATCAATTTAATTTAACAGATGCTGGATATCTTCGCACAATTTTGCGACACACAAAACTATCCCTACTTACGACTGGATGGAAGCACGGAAGCCAGTAAACGTCAGTCTGCTGTAGACCGTTTTAACGCGCATGGAACTGAACGTAAATTGTGACAATTAATGTAAAGCTCTAGTATAACAGAGTCTCTTCTTAGGAATTTTTCTTCTAAGTGCCAAAGCTGGTGGGTTGGGCTTGAGTCTGACAGGGGCATCGCACCTGATTCTTTACGATATTGACTGGAATCCAGCTCATGATATCCAAGCTATGGCACGAATCCGACGGGACGGTCAGAAAAGACATGTTCAAATTTACCGGTAAGCAAATTATGTGCGGATAAGCTTTTGTAGCTTTGTTGTGTTGTTAACTCTTTTCAGTTTTAACACGTTCGGTATAAAACAGAGGGAAAGGAAAAGGAGTATAATTGTTGATCTCCCTTACCGATATCGCTTCTTGTTTTCATTTACTAATTAACTGTGTAATTAGTTAATTAATTTCCACTTTACATAACAGATTTATAACGAGTGGCACCGTCGAAGAAAACATATTTCAGCGCCAGACAGTAAAGCAAGGTTTGAGCGGTGCTGTAGTAGATTCGCGACAATTAGCGAAGACTACCTTCTCAAGGGAGGAATTGAAAGTATATTTTCAGTTTTGGTAACTTTTTAGCGTAAAGATTTCTGACGTTTTGTTTTCTGATGTCTTTAAGTTTCTTTCCTTGTAAATGACTTTTAAAAACTTTGTTTTAATAAAATTTTATCTTGAATAGGATTTAATGACATTGAAAGATGGCTTGTGTGATACTCATGATATGCTTTTCTGCACCTGTGACAAGAGGGGCAAACATCCTTTGCGTGAGCAGAATGAAAAAGTTGAGAATGAAACGGAGGACGAAGATCGACCGTTCCAGATCGGTGCAAGGGCAGTCGTCACGAAAAAACATAAAACGATGGATCAATTGCTGTTATGGGAGCACTATGAAGGACCTATTAAGCTAGGAATGCTGGAGGTTAATAATTAAAATTTTTAAAGCCGACAACTGGCATTTATTTTATGAATTAAAAAGGATCAGTGCCTTGAAGCAGCTGGGCAGTTTATCAACTTTGTTTTCCGATCGACTAGCAATGGAGTAATGGTCAAAATGAACTCAGCGAATTCGACGTGATGGGAAAGAAGTCTGATGAAATATCCAAGTTTAACTACCTATCCCAGACTATTTTTTATTTTTGTGTCCGTTCTTCGTTTGAAACGATGCTTACCAACAAAAGTCTCACTTTGTGTAAATAAAAATCTTTGTAAGTAAGAAAAAGAGTTCCCGAATTACTATGACATCTATGGTTTCTAAAATTATAACCTGTGAGTTTTTTAATGTGACACGTGTACTTTTGTCTAACCATATTTTGTTATGAATTCGCAAACCCACCGGTCCAATGTTAAGATTTGAGAATTTTATGAAGCCTAAAGTATAACGCAAAACCTTAGTGTGACATAACAAGGGGACGTCTTGAAGTAATCAGTGTTGAGTAGCCTCTACAAGACAAATAGCAGTGCTTTATCCCTGGCTGAGATGTCTGTCTAATATTTGTAGTACACCAAACTTGAGGAGTATCATTTGCAACCTTTCGATGGGACACAAATAGGACCTTATCTTGACAAGACCGGAAGGGGATTTATTCTCCGGTAGCTATTATCACTCTATTTTGGTTTCACTGTACGATTTGATGGTTTCGAAGTTAAGTATATATTTAATTGCATAAAAATTTAAAAGATGTAAGTAGTTTGAATATGGTCTCCATTTTTCATGTCTTAGGTAAGCCTAGTGAAAAAAAAGTACGAGAAATGACCAGTTCCAGAACAGTGTAGGATACACCCCACTTTGTAATTCCCGCATTAAGAAATACTCCTTCCTGATTGGCTGTTGCTATAGCACGTTGCTTTGTTGATAGCCGGCTGGCTCGCTTTTCTTGTGTGCTTCCCGAAAGTTTGAGAAATCACTTCTACTCTCATGAATTTAGATCCGTCGGAGCATCCCTGCACTGACCGTCATAAGACATCGTCTGTGACGTGTAAGTGTCCCCAACTTTGTATTTTTTTCTTAACCCCACGGAGTAACTACTACTTTGTATTTACAGTACTAAAAACTAGAGTGCATGATAAATGCCGTCGTTTTGATGGATTTCCAAATACGTGCAGCGTCCTTAAGTCAAGGAAGTCAAAAATCCCTTCAAAGTGAGGCATCACTACACGATAATGTCTTTAGCAAGCCAATTTACGAATCGCCCATTCGTTGCCGTCAGCAACAACTGCGTGTTCCGAAAACGCGAACAAATGCTGGCAGTAAGGAAGGTACTCCGCGTAAAGAAAATAGTCAAATGTGGATCGATGACGAAACTCAAGCCAAGTAAATTTTTATGTCTTTTTTCTTTCAAATTTAACGTGCCCTTACTTAAACCTTTTTTATGCACAGAGCGCCCATTCCGACGCCACGCAAACTTACTCTTAAACCTTCTTCATCCATGTATGATTCAGTGGAAGAAAAGTCGCCGAGTCCGTCAAGTTCTCTGAGGTCCAATCGAACGTCGAACATTAGTCCCGTTCACGAATTGCGTGACACTGAAGACGATGACAACGACGAAGAAGCAGATGAACAAGACAAACTGGAAATGATCGTCAATCCCAGGTCACCAGTTAGCACTGAACAATTAGGAGTCGTAATCCATCGCTTGAGCGATCCTTTAATTGTCAAGGACTCGTTAGTTCTCCATCCTGCCGTATTAGTCCATGTCGTCAACCTGGAAACCGGTGACTATTTAATTGACGAGTGCTCCGAGTCAAAGAGTTGTCTTCGTACGCTCGCCTTTGACGTCAAAGCTAATAAAAGCTTCCAGCCAATTTGGGAAGAATTGCTTTCCTTCGATGCCTCATCGCAGCTAATATTGGAATCTTCGATTTTGATCTTATTCGAAGTGGTAGACTTGCCTAACGCGGCCGTCTTTAACGAAAATGCCAAAAAAGTTGCCTGGGGCTTCTTAAAATTTGAGAGAAGTCGAACCAAAACTCGAGAGCTGATTGGGAAGAAAGTGAGGGTTCAACTCTTCCATACTTCTCGCAGAAAATTTACTAGACCAAAGAATTTAGAAGTAATTTGTTTCTTTTCGCTCTTAATGCTCGAGTTTTACGTATTTCAATGCTTTTAAGGCTTACATTTGGTGGAAGAGCGGACAAAGGCAGCAGATAGCGTCCACACTCTTCGTAACCGTCAAAAGCGTGAGGAAATGTGAGTTCAGTTCACCCGGTCTGTCATCCTCTCACCCTGGAAATTTGTCTTCTCCTTCTACCCATAACACAAAATCTCTCAACCAAACATTTTCGCTGCCTCCGAGTCCAGTAAAATGGCGACGGCTCCCAGGACAAAGTTGCAAAGTGCCATCACGGAAGAAAACTGTTCTGGAAACAGAGATTGGCGCTCTGATAGTGAAGTTCAGTCCTGATGGACTCAAGTTAGCGTGCGGTATTATTGGAGGCAAGATTGCCATCTTTCACGTAAACAGATTTCTTCAACTTCATATCTTAGCGTTATTTGCCCTATTAATTTTTTTAGGTATTAACAGAAGAAACAATATACTTGGAAGGTCATTTGGGACATGTGTACGATATGGATTGGTACGAGTCTGTACTCCTTTCCGCCGGCGCGGATGATACGGTGCGTTTGTGGGAAGGTGACTCCAGTCAGGTACATATCACAGATTAAGTTCCCTATAGAGATTGATAACATTCATTGATTGATTCGCATTGCGTTTAAGTTTGAAAAAAAATATTTTTAGGTATTGACACATCCGGCTTACGTTTATGCATGTAGATTCATATCACGCGGTTTCGTAATCACAGGATGTTACGATTTTGCACTGCGAGTCTGGTCAGCTGGTGACGGCGAGTCAGCTAAAGTAAAAATAACAAATTTGATGAAAATTTGGTCTAAACGTTTATTTTTATTTAGCTGATTGCAACGTACCTGGAACACGTCAGTCCCATAAACGCACTGTGTGTTTGTAAAACAGATCAGCTAGTCATTACGGGTGATTGTCAAGGCGAAGTTAAATTATGGAAAATTCGCCACGAGAAAGGTGACTGTGGCCTTACATGTGACAAGTAAGGCTGCTTTTATAATTTCAGAGCGCTTGCAAATTTGTAACTTATAAAAAAGCACAAATCAAAGTTAGACCAAATTAAGTTAAAATTAAAATATTTTGAACTTCAGTTCCGTTAAAAATGAATCAAACAAAAAAGTTAAAAAAGTCGTCATATTGAATGAAATCAATACAATCTGAGACACAGGCCGAGGTCCTTTGGCTCGACACCTTACCTCAGAATTTATCGTAAAAATGAAATACGCTGTCACGTTTTGCTGAATTTAGCTGTATTTCGTCTTTTGTTTTTAGAAGTATGGAAACCTTGGATGTCAGAAATGCCGTCGTTACGAGTTTGTGTGCCGATTCTCGTGAGCGTAGTCTAATTGTGCGAACCAAAGACAGCAAAATACGCGTGGTGGACATTAGAACCGGTCTGGTTTTGAACGTAATCAGCGAAATTGAAAACACGAAGTAATTTCTGCCTTAAAGCGTAACCAATTCTGATACACGTTAAGCTTTTCTGTGTACAAAAATAATTCAAAAGATTACGTCCTGGTGTGAAGGATATTTAATTGCCAAGTGATTTAAGAAAAATCGCTTGAAATACGAATTTGAAGTTCCATAAACTTAGGAAAAGTAAGAAATGAGAGCTTGCAAATAATGACTTGCAATTTTTTAGATACCGATTAGGAGGGGCAGTAACGCCATGTGGCAGTTTCATCATTGCTGGGGATGAAGATGGAGTTGTTCGTATGTGGAACCTGACTTCCGGCACGTTAGCAGCTATGATCTCGATAAAGAATTCTGTACCGGTCACAGCAGTCGATTATCATCCATTGGATCACATTCTAGCCGTCGCAACCTTGGAGCAAATTTTAATTTATGACTTCGACAAAAACAGCCAACAAACGCCTGGCATTGTGGTGGTACCCACAACAGTACTTGCCGTAGGTGAAAAGCCCTCACCGAGTCACTCCATCAAAGAGAAATTCATGTTGGAAGATAACTATCCAGAAAGTCGGTCTAAATTGGCCCAGATTCACCCGGCACGATCCTCGCCGGCGGCTTTGCAGAAATTGGAGCGAATTTTTGCGAAGCTGGATGTGGTTTTGGAATGGGAACAACAATCTATGTCTAACATGACTTCTCGCTCCTCTTATCGTGGTAGAATCGGACTCGATTCGAGTCGTTCGGCGGGCAGCAAAAGTCCGAACATGGAAATTAATCCAGCAATTGCGGAGACGTCGTCGCCTTTGTCACGCGTGTTAACGGTGCATGCTGATGTTCACGAAAATTGTGCGAGCCAAAAATTATCAATTATACCGAAAAGGGATGAGGACTGGGATGCTGATGAAAGTTGCTAACGATTTTAAGAGGTTTTTTTTTTTTTTTTTTTTTTACGGTGTGGCCAAAGAAATCTAGTCTTGCGTTTGATCATGCGCGACTAGTGGCACTTTGTGTCAATAGTTTTAACGAAATAGCTGAACGAATTGCGAAGCTGGGTCTTGCAGTGAGGCGGAAAAATACAGAAAAATTCGCGCTCTACAACAGATCAGATATCAAAACTTAGTTTTCATGCATGCACATAGCATTTAGTTTTTCTTAATTTTCACTAAGGTATTAATGTTTATAGTGTTTGCTTCCATCCTGCTGGTTCAGCAATGTTACAGGTAGAGTTATTCATTTTTAGAAAAATAAATATCTTGTCATCTGCTACTGCTTTCGTCAGAATCTGAATGAAATACCACCATAGTTCTTTGAAAATCGTCTAACTTTTTAAAATATTTTGCGCGGTATTTCAATTCTACTGCTTAGAGCATAAGATGGTTTCAGTATTATGACGCAAAGTCAAGAAAGTCTTTGCAATTTACATCGGGTCTTATTTGCAATGCTGTATCATGGAAGTAAATTCTAAAAACTGTGTGTTAACTAAACACCACTTTAAAATTGCGTAACTCCATACGTCTTAGCTAACCCTAATAACTTCTAAGGATTGAAAAGGCATTTCAGGCTCGGAAACTAAAGTATGCAGTGATCTGTTTGGTATGGACAACCTTTATTTTGCATGGTATGGACAACGTTGCATCAAACAGGAAGCAGGCAATATTTGTTTACATGTGAGATTTTACAAAAGCGTCCGATGTGCACCTGACAGCATATTTCCTTTAGAATTTCCACTCTATTTTTCCATCGTCATGCGTTAACAGCGTATCCTCAAATAATATTCTGGTAAGTTATTCGAAAAACTGTCAAGGTTGTTGAACAGAAATAAGTTACTCATATTCTCTTCCCTGCCGAAGCTCTTTTTTCGACGAAAAGAGGTTTCAGCATTAGAATGGCCAATAAATAAACCCCCAAGCTTATCTGACCTCGCCGTCTGAAAAGATAACCTCGAGTTCACGTGACCTTATTCCTCCACAGCTAAACCTTCTATTGTGTGTGCTATTCTCCGTATAGTCCAAATCTGTCTTTCAAACGTTGCTATTCTCCTTGGGATCTTCCAAAACGCCACAGATATTTGAGACGCAGTACCCTACTCTAGCTGTTGAATTTACGCGTAAAACTAATATTGAACTATTTCACGTTCAAATTAGAATGTTTGTGCCAATGCTGGACCGGCATTAAGTCTAATCACAAGCCTGAACTATGACTCCTTTAAAGAAATTATTTCCCCAATTCGTTAATTGTCTGATTGTTTTTTAATAGCTCGTTCTAAATTTTAATCGCACGCATTTCCCTTTGTCTTGAACGTGTATCACTTGTTCAGCATTTAAAACCTGGATTTTCTAAACATTACTGTTCTATTTCACAGAGAGCAACAATGAGTACAGACAGTGTCTTCGTTTCCCACGTGGACAAATCACCCCGCGCCTGTTTAGAGCCGTATATTACATTTTGGGTCCAAAAGAATCCAAAGTACGCCGTTAGCTTGGAAAATCTCTTTCGCGGAGACTGTGGCCACGGGCTCGACAGCTCTCCTCCCATCAATCCTCGACAACTCGATCTTCAGAGCATCTGGTGCGTTCGTTCCTCCGCTCACGGTTGGTGCCGCGCACAGCTTCTCTCCTTGGACGAAGTCTACAAGGGTTTTGTCCTCGCCTTCTGCATTGACTACGGCAACACAGAACTCATTCCATTGGATAAAATTCGTTCCGTGGACGCGTTAGGTCCCAATGCCGACACCCTTACTAAACTTACTCCTCTAGCGGTGAAATGCATCCTCGCCGAAATCGCTCCGCCCCCTGGTGGCTGGCAAGAAGACGCCTTGAACTACGTTTCCGAATCATTAGTCGGTCATACGGTACCGGCTCAAAACTTAGGCCCCTGTCCCGGTACCAACGCTACCATCATGCGTGTGCTGCTCTCGAGTGGCGAACTTTTCGTCCAAAACTTGATCGAAGTCAACTGGGGACTACCGACCAACCCGAGTGCCGTTGCAGCGCCTTCTTACGCCGGGAACCAATATTACCCGCCTTCAAATCTGGCCTTGAAGCCCCCCGTCACGTACAATACCCCGCCCCCTACAGTGGTTGACCACGCCCCTACACCCGCCGGAAGAACTTTTTACGTCTCGGGCGAACTGCGTTTTCAGGTCGATCACTACGTCTACGTCACAATGGTGGAACAAGGCCCTGCCAAGTTCATTATTCAAGATCGGGACGCGGAACCGCAGCTGGAACGTCTGCGTGTGCTTATGACACGAGGGGCACTCCGTCCTCTTGTGGGACCGGTCGAACGCGGGACGCATTGCATCGCGCGTTTTTCTGAAGATGGCCAGTTATACCGTGGGCTTATTACAAACCCAATGCAGGGAGGTAGCCAAGTGTATTATGTTGATTACGGCAACAAGGAATTTGTTACCATGGAAAATTTGTACCAAAGTTTCCCGGAGATGATGGACACGCCTGTCTGCGCTATCCGCTGTTCCTTGCACGGTTTTGAAAACTTGGAGAACAAACCCGAACTCACTACAAAGTTCGAATCTTTAATTTCGAACAAACTGCTCAAGTGCCGGCTCAAGTCACGGGACCGAAACCATATTGTGGAACTTTACGACGGAGACAAGTCCATTATCGACCTGTTGCACGAAGCACTGCCCCCTGTCTTGCCATCAAAACCTGTGGGGGCATTCCCTATGCTCGAGTGGCCTGTGGGCACCACCGAGTCGGTGACCGTGTGCTATGTTGAGGTTCTGGACCACTTTTACGTCCAGTTAAAGACCTACGAAGAAGATTTGAACATTTTGCAGAAGCTAGTCAATTCGCCCAATACATTGCGCAGTCTCCAGCCTATGAGCGACGTCTTCCAATGCCCCGGCACGCCGTGTTTGGCCTTATTTCCCGATGATGAGCAGTGGTATCGCGGTATCATAGTAGATGTTACCACTGTGTCTGCTCCACGTGTCAAAGTACAGTTTGTCGACTATGGCAACGTGGCCGAGATCGATCCCTGCGCGATCAAAGCCTTAAGCGCGCATTTGCTCAACTTGATGCCCGCCCAAGCCTTACTTTGCTCATTGGTAGGGTTGGAAAATGCGAAAATTCCAGAGGAAGTCCGAAACGAGTACGTAACGTTGCTAGAGACGGGGTTTCCATGCCAAGCTACGGTTAAAAAGCTGAGTAATGGAAAGAGAGAGATAGAAATGAGTGATCCAGAGACTGGAGCGAGTTTGAATCAGCAGATTTTGGATAAAGCGAGTGGGAACGTCTGTTCGGTGACGAAAACGCCGGTGCCTATGCCGGAATTGCAGGAGATAGAGCGAACGTATGTTTCGGCTCTGGGCGAACCGGGATTCTTCTTTGCGCAGTTGGAGAAGTTACCTACGGAACTTTTGGATGCCTTACAGCTAGAACTGCTGACCGTTTATAGGAAGGTGAAAGCACCATTACTGTACGCGGATGTATGTTCACACATCAACGATTATGCGGTAGTCAAATGGGACGAAGACGAAGCATTTTATCGAGTGAAAGTAAGATCCTTGCTGCTTTCGTCGACTTATCTGAACTACTCGTGCACCCTACCATTTTTATTACTTACGTTTTGTATAAACTATTTTTGTTGTTGATGGTTTTTGTTTCATATTTATTAATTTATTTTTATTATACATTTTCACCTTATTCGTTAACTTTTTCCCTGCAGGTCTTGAACGAGCTGGTTAGTGAAGTCCAAGTATTGTTCGTGGATTATGGTAATCGAGTGAAAGTCAATCGAAGAGCAGTCTTGTGCCCGTTGGCGAGTTTGAAGAAATGGACATTACCACAATTCGGCATTCCGTGCGAGGTTAACGTCGCCCCCAATTTAGATCCCGCCCTGTGGAGCAGTTTGGCTGATACTTCGGTGGAAATACAGATTTTGAGAGCCAAAGGATCCTATTACCTCGTAATGCCAACACCCAAATCATGCAACGCTCTCTTAAATCGATGCATCTCAGGTAAAATCCTAGTTTGGGCCAATTTGCCGTTGATACAGTATACGGGCCAGTTTTGTGAAACGTATAATTTTATACCAGTTTATGCGTACTTAAATTTATAATATTCCCATTTCTTAGCTTGTTTTTTCTAAGTTCTTTCAAATTGGGTTTTGAATATTATCTATATCTAATTAAACTAATTAAATAGTTAAAATTCGCTTCGGTTTCATAACTTACGATTTTTCCGCGCAGGAAACACCGGAATTCGTACTTCCAACGGATTCAGCAATTGTGGTGTCACTGCTTCAGCTTCTTCGCACAACTGGTCTACTTCCGCAGAGGAAGAAGGACAAAGTATGAGCCGTGGAACGGGCCGCAATCTCCCAACGCTGGCTCAGCAAGATGCATGGTTACAGCCCACTTTATCAGCTTCCAAGCCTCATGCAGAACCCACTACCAGCAGCCGGAATACTCAAGAAAATCCACCGGACTTAATCACCATCACTGATACCGTCGAAAGCACCAGTAATAGTAATCCTTGGGGGCAATCAAGACAAGAGCGCGGCGAGAGAGGTGGGAGAAGGGGCAGAGATCGCGAAGAGAGAGGTGCATCGGGAGGGGAAAGAGGCAGACGGAGCGGAGAAAGAAGCGGGCGAGGTGGAGAAAGAGGTGGGAGGGGTGGCTATCGGGATCGTCCGGCACCTCGTGTAGAGTACAAGCCTCAAGAAACCGTCATTGGTCAAACGAAACGCGTTGAAGTTGTCTATGTGTCTCATCTCACGGAGTTTTATGTTCAGATATGCGACGCCATTCCGCAGTTAGATGCTTTGATGGCAGATTTGGCCAATTTTTACGGCGAGTCGTCCGACCGAGCCAAAGATTTGAGGAACGCGAAAGTGGGCATGCTTTGTGCGTGCAAATACTTGGAAGACGGCGCCTGGTACCGCGGATTGATAACTGGAGTCGATATGGAAAAAGGAGAAATTTTATTCGTCGACTATGGCAACATCCAGACCACGCCTTTGCGGGATTTGAAGTGGTTAGAAGGGAAGTTTAACCAACTCCCGCCCCAAGCCTACAAATGTGGCCTTATTGGGGTGCAATTAACGAAAACGGATGACGAAAAAGCCAAGTTCGAAGAAATGGCCCTGGGGCGGAGCTTGAACGCGAAATTCATTAGGCACCTGGATCAAGGCGGGGTAGGCGTTCGCTTGAGGAACTCAGAAGCCGTAATCAATGAAGCGTTTGGAATGCCAGGGACGGTAGGCGTACCACCTCCCAGTGCTGCCGAGTTCGGAAAATGGCACGTGCCGCAGATGGGAGAAACGACCAAAGTCGCAGTAGCTTGGTACGATAACGCGCAGCAGATGTTCCTTTCACCAGCGAGCTCGGAAGCGTTTGAGGAAGAAGTAATGGTACCGCTGGAGGAGTTCTATATGGGATTGGACGAAGAGGAGCTGGTGGAGACCGAGATAGCCGTGGGACGCCCCGTAGTAGCGAAATTTACTGAAGATCAGGCGTTTTACAGAGCTGTGATCAAGAAAGGGGAGGAAGAAGGCCAGAATCCTGAAGTTTTATTTGTCGACTATGGCAATGTGGCGGTGTGCCAAAGGAAAGATGTTAAACGGATTTTGCCCCAATTTTTAGAACCACCCCAACAAGTAAGATAAACAAATGCAATAGTACAAAAACAGTGCAGATCAGTAGCTGTACTTTCGCGTGTATGCCGAACAGATAGTAAACAATCTCACGAGAACCTGAATCGCTTGTCCGTACAGAATCTGACTTTTTCTCTTTTTTTATTAAATAAAATTAATCGTAGGCCTGCGCCTATTGTTGGCACTTCTATTCACAAAGAAATTGAAGGTCAAGCTCTTTCTAAAACAATACCAGTATCACTTCTAAGGATAAGGAGAGATTTAGTTTCGAATTTAGTCACGTGATCACGTGATTTAATTTCGGATGAAATGTCTTTATTTTTATGTTTAGCTATTTTTTGGCAAAATGCGTTCTTTTGTCGGTGTCACCATAAGTGCGTTAGCTGATTAAGATTTGTATGATTACCGCTTTAAAGTCATGTTTCGAGGCATGAATTTACATTAGAACCCAATATGAGCAAAAACGAGAATAAATTAACATACATGATTTTGAAACTTTAAAAATATACGTACTAGAGTATTTTTTTCCCCAGGCTTAATGTGTAATATGTGATTTTGTAGCTTTTAAATTAATAAAGTGTTTTTGGCTTTGTTTAGACTTTGGCGTGCGCTCTACGTCACGTTCTTCCCGTCACTGAAGCTGCGAGCGACGCAGAAAAATCTCTCGCAGAGGGTGTGTGGAATTGTACCTGGATTGACGAACGAAAGGGAAAATTCATTGTTGACCTGCAGAATAATCAGAATTCTTTGGAGCAGTTGTTGTGCGAAAAGGGTTTCGCTATACCAGCTATACCAACTGAGTCACCAAAGGTGGTGGATTCTTGCTTCGTCCCGGTTTACGTCTCCCACATTGTCTCGCCCGCTCTCTTTTATGTCCAAAGCCAAGCTGACCAAGACGCTCTAATTGCTTTACGCGAATCATTGAACGAATATTGTGAAACTAGTCCTAACCTCTTCACCGAAGCTCATACTCAGTTCCTAGTAGCTGGAAAACATCCAGAAGATGGCTCCTGGTACCGTGTGAAGATTCTTTCCACTAGTGAAGACCAGCTTAGCGCCCGTGTTCATTTCGTCGATTATGGCGACACACAACCAATCCCTCTTACCGACTTACGTCCCATTTCTGCAGAACTCCAAGCCCCGCCTCCCTTCAGCATCGCCTGCACTTTATCCGACCTTTTGCAACCGTTTGTCGAATCCTGGACGGAAGGAGGGACGCAACGCTTGGTCGAACTACTTGGTGGAGGCGCTGTGGTCTGCCACGCGCTGCTAGCGTCGCCCAACAACGAAGGTGTAAAACCCGTCGTCGCATTGTTAGCAGAAACCATCAATGTTGTTGACGTTCTGTTGGATGAAGGCCACGCCTCACTGAAAACTTTTGGAGTAGCTGATTTGCCAGCATTAGTCGTTCATCCTGGACAAAAAATCGTGTCAGCGTTTGTGGGATTTGTCGAAAGCCCTAATAGATTCTTTGTCCAATACCCACATGAAAGTTTTCAAGCCATGGCAGACGATCTTGCAAAAGAAGGGCCCCACTTACCACACACAATACCGGAAGCTGGTACGCTCTGCGTAGCGCAGTACAGTGTCGACCTGGCGTGGTACCGCGTTTTGGTATTACGAGCTGCGACAGAGGACACGCCGACCGCGTTCGTGAAGTTTCTGGATTATGGTAATGCGGAAGAATTGGCCCCCGCATCGCTTCGCGCTTTACCAGGCCACTTTACGTCCATACCGCCGTTGGCCATTGAAGCGACGCTCCAACGAGAGGATGAAGATTGGAATCCAGAGGCAGTAGAAGCCTTTGCGGCGTGGGAGGGCCTAGAAGTCACAGTTGGAGTTGGCGAAAAGCTGGATGAAGAGAAATTTGTCGTGAGGTTAGTTAATGCGAAAAATGGCGAAGACGTTGTGAAGAGTTTGAAAAGAGGGGAAGGGTATAGTGGTGAATTGGCTGTAGGGGTTACTGATGGTGCCGAGGTCGTTGATAAGGGCATCGAAAAGTATCCGCCAGTGGTAACAGAAGACTTAGACGAAAGGTTGATGGGGGGTGGAGACGTAGAAGTGGAATTGGTTAGTGGGCCGTTCGAAAACGTAAAGTTGACGCAGCACGATATTGAAGATTTGCCAGTTGAGGTCGCCATGGCAGAGCTAAAAGGCGTTATTGAAGCACGAAAAGTGGAAAAGGAGCTAAAAGCCAAAGACTTGGGTGTATTAGAGACAAAAGTTGATATAGGGAACCTGGGAGAAGTGGAAAGTGAAGCGATAGATGAAGCCCATGAAATTCCTCAAACGGGGACGGAAGACGTAAACGCGGAAATTGAAAACTTGAATGCGCGTATTGAAGATTTAAGAGTAGGAAAAGAAGATTTGTCCGAAGAAGTTCTTGGGCAAGGAGAGGTACTTGATACGAAAGAAGAATTGAAGACTGACGAAGATATTGAAGAGAAGAGGGAAGAGATATTTGAGAAGCTGGAGGAGGTAGAAGCGGAAATTGAAAATATGGAGGCCTTGGATGAGGTCTTAAAGGACGATTTAGTTGGTGACGTAGACGTTGAAGATCTGGAACATAAGATTGAGGAACTCAGAGCCTTAATTCCGGAAGAAACTAACGAAGAAATTCAAGATCGGGAAAGCTCTTTGGTAACGGCCGTGAAAGACGATTTAATTGGTGAACATGACATTGAAAATATCGAACATAAGATTGAAGATATCAAAGCCTTGATTCCAAATGAAGAAGAAACTCAAGATCGCGAAGGTTCTCCACGCTCGGGCAAAGAAGCAGATAGAGCGTTCCACAAATTCGAAGAAAACATTTTCCCGGGGCATATCTTAAACGCCAGTCCTGTGGTAATTCAGACAGTGGGTGAAGAAGGCGAAGGATTTGGCTTCGCTAATAGAGAGGCAGAAGACATTCCCCCCTTTCACGTTGATATTAAAACAAAACTTGAGCCAGTAACCCGAGATGCAACAGCGGTTTCAGTTCCTGTCGAAGATACACCTGGTCGTGTTGCCGATGCCAAACCTAAAAACGTAAAGGAAGCAGAGAAGGTCACAGTGGAGGTGAAAGTCACTGAAAACAAATAAAGACGATGATGATCTCGTGGCAAATCTGAGCTTAATATTTGAAGACAAAAATTTTCGTAACGAGAACAAAGAAAAGAATTTTCCCTGAAGATCTATTTTTGTGTTATTTGGTATTTGATTCATCGCAGCTTGTCAGGCGATACTTTAATGTAAGAGATACTTTCATGTGTTATTTTTTTAGTTTCATTGACAGTGGTTAAACAAGTTATCGTTACTAGTGGATTACTGTTTAACCAAGAAAGATTTCAATACAAAAATGGACTGCTCTTAATGAAAATCATTTTCTGTTGTACAGTATTTTCAAATCTCTTACAGGAACCATTCACTGTGTATTAAATCAAAACGTAAGCAGCCAAGTTTCAATCCATGCTAATGTATGAAACATATCAGAAGACATTACAGAGCCCGGTAGGGCCCTAGAGGTTTTACGCCTTTAGGTGCCAGTATACATCTTTATGGGAGTGCTTTTCTAAAACTCGCTTTAGCATTATATGGAATTCAGTCCTATTACACGTTCAAACAACGCGCATATTTTTTTCGCGCTCTTGTAATTGATATCGATAAGGTATGTTAGTGATATGATCGATAGTTGCATTGTTGACAAAAATGGCGGACAGAGGTAGGCACCGCGAATATTTGGTGAGCGGGAAACCGCTTTCTTCGTTACGTGTGGTGGATTTAAAAGCAGAGTTAGATAAAAGAAGTTTACCGAAATCCGGCAGTAAAAAAGATCTAGTGGAGAGGCTGCGATTAGTAAGTAGAGTTTTCTTAAATTTTTAATTCATGTTTGTGGTTCTCAGGACGCCAGAGACGGACGCTTCCTTTCCCTATGCTTGATAAGCTGTGCCTCTCAAATCGCCCCACCCCCTCTCACCTCCCGTGACAGTTTACCCTCGCTTGCTTGTTTGTTGACATAGTTGCCACCCGTTGTTGCCTAGCAATTAAAGACTGCTTCTTTTTTTGTGCATTCTCTTTAATTTGCGTACATTTCTCTTGAAGTCGTCATCAGCTTATGTTATACCAGTAATTTATTCAAACAGTACGAAATTCCACAAATGCACAACGAACCCTAATATAAAGCCGAAAACGAATGACTAGTTCCCATTAACTTATATTAATATAAGTGATATATTTTTAGTTTACGTTAGAAAGTTTGTATTACGTGTCATCTTGATTATTTCTGCTCTAATTTAGCATCTTGAGCTTGAAGAATCACGTGAAGCTGCTCAGAAAGACCAGGAAGCAGAAGAACACGTTCCTAATCTTTCGGTAAGAAGAGTAACAGTTTAATTAGCTTTTCTGAGGTTAATTCTATTTTTTTTCTAGCTGGCAAATGAAGCTATTGCTGAAAACGATTTTATTCGTGAATATTTGGCCGCGCAACAGGCATGCTACCAAAGTCAGCGCGAAGCCAAAAAGCAATACGAAGAGCAACAGCGCGAATCCGAAGCCAGTGCGGAAGAAACCACGCAAGATGAAGACGAGTCGGCTTGCGAAACCTCCAGAGGATCTCCGTCAAAATCTACCGGTACTGGAATCCTTCCAGAATTCCTTCCGATTTTCTTTCAAATCCTTTAGTTCTATATTAGAATATTAGCCTTTTTTTGGTCATTTGATAGTTACGTAGTTTTTCAACCAATGGCAGTTCATTCACTAGCTCTGTTGAATTTTTCGCTCACTTCCTTTAATTTTTTTTTCACAGGAAGTGCAAGAAAATCGGAAAAATCAAGAGAAAAACGTCCAATATTGAGCCCGGAGCAAGCGTTTGCTAGTACATCTCTTCTGTCTAGCATATCGAAATACGATTCTCCGATACAAACCAGTACGGTGACGGAATTTGCTTCTCCGGTGTCGGGCTCTACTACCACCCTCTTCCAGAGCCCCGAAACGCATCCGTATTCAACTCCCCCTCCTGAACACGCCCTCCCAGTCACGCGACAGCGCGATGCTCCTACTCCTCCAGTGGTTCAAAGTGAACGGTCGCCGCTTTTGAAACCAGTGACTGAACAGACCGAGGCTGACCAACCCGTTAACTTGACCGCCCGAGCGACTCACGCCAGCCTCAGTGCTGTAAAAGATAGTACATTGATAGCGGACACTCCTCCCATGCATATTTCGAGTGCGGCTCCTCAAGATCTGAGCGCATTCGGACCATCGACTTCGACACCCGTTATACATTCAAAAAAACGCAAGTTTTTACAGTACGCGGAGAAAACCGAAGCAGAGGATGATGAAGCGTCGGCGGCGAGGGTCCTAGCAGAGATGGCCAGCGGAAAGGTTGAGGAAAGCTCGCACATAAAGCCAATAGTCGTGGAAGAAACCAAGGAAAGTGAAAAACAACCTAAAGGGGATGCAGAATTGAAAAAAGTTCAAGATAAACGTAAAGAGGAGGGTACAGAGGTAAAAGAAGTACCAGAACAAACTAAAGAGAACGCAGAAGCTAAAGAAGTTCCAGAACAAACTAAACTGGGCCCAGAAATAAAAGTTCAAGAACAACCTAATGCGGAATTCGAAACATCTAAAGGAGCGGATCAAATCCCGCAACAAATTGAGGAAGAAGTGAACGAAGCTGAAGAATCCAAACATGAGCATGAGACGGTGAAAGAAGAAAATGAACATGTCGAGGAGAAACAGAAACAGGTGGAAAGCGAAGAAAAAGTGGAAGAACCGCAAGGACTGTCAGTAGAAAAGCAGGAGACGCTGGAAGTTAAGCCGGACCCTGTTCAAGAGGTACCGAAAGAGTTGGAAAACGGAGGAAAAACGGAAAAAGAGCATCGAGAGGAAGGAAAAATTGAAAGTTCACTAGTAACATCGGTTTTACCCTTACCGGAGCGCGAACTGTGTGCGTTCAAAGGACAACCTGTTCAGTTGGAAGATCCAGAGCCAATGGATGTCGATACAACATTAACAACTGAGGTAGATATTTCGGTTGTGTAATATATTTTTTTAGGCTATAGTAATACGTTCCGCGTTCTGCTCCGCAAGTTGGCATAAGCTACGTAAAACTATTTGTTATTGACTTATTAATTTGTTATTTGACTATCACTGAGTGACAGAGCTGAATTGGGTCCAATTATTTAAATTCTATTTTACTGTAAAACTTCCTATAGTGGCGAGTAATCTCCGAAACACAGTCAAAGGGTTCCAACTTTAAGAATACGATATTTAATTACTCCCAGCGGGTGTTATTTCGAGTGGACGGTAGATTTTATACGTTTTTCAGCTACTCGGAATTCGTTAAGCAAAATTCATTAATTTTATTCTTATCTGCAAATTTTTGACAGCGATCGCTATATTTCTGTGGAGACAAACCTCCTCTATATAATTTCCCGAAAAGAAAGTAAAACGTTCATCACATCACGTGCACTGCATAAAAATTAAGAGGAATTTACTTAATTCAACGGAGAGTTAAAAAATATGCTGTCATTCATTACCTGCGAATTTTGTACCTTTGTAAAATGTTTTTGTAGTTCCACCATAATGTAATCCTAGTAAATTTACCATATTTGAGGTTTAGCTAGCAAGGGCTGTTAGCTTTATTATTTCCCATTTTTATTGCAGTTAAAATACGCATGCTTTCTTGGATTTTAAAATTTTAAGAGCATGGTAAGAAATAATTCAACCGGTGACTATAGTTCGGATATTTTTCCGATAGTGGCGCTCGCATACGTAAGCTATGCTACGAGAAGCAGAAGCGCAGTGCTCTTACACGTCGAATTCCTTTCTTATATTTTCGATAGCCGTTTGCTGGGGGGTTGCTAGGATTTTCGGTCTCCCCCCTCTTCAGTGGTACCGACTTGAACCTACGCTAGTTTCGCCGCATGGCGGAGTAGAGAAATCGATTGACTGTATTGTAATAGGAGCATTGAAACTTCGTTTGCTGTGCCAAAACCGGCGTGTCATTTTCATGGTAGTTATGCAGTGATTATCCTACATTGACAATTGTAGATTTAACTAGCTTACGAAGCTGAATTACGATTTTTAAGTCACAGAGATTCACAGATCATAATAGAGTTGGTAGCTACAATTCTGTCGAGTCAAATGTGGCCATAAAAAGGTTGTACAGACATTGTATGGATTTTTGCATTAAACGTCTCACACTTCTTGTGCCACGTTCCTATCGTACATGAACTAATGTATTGTGTATTGATAAGGACATTCCGATTACTGATTTAAAACTTTACTTCGTTAAACAAGTTTCTTAAGAGACCGAAGAGGCAGCTCGCTTGGTCAAGTAGCTTGCCGTGTATACCTTTTTTATTTACAGTGCTACTTATTTTTAATGCACCGTATAACAGGTTGAAAAGCACAATATTTCCCGGAAGGGGGTTGCAGTAGTGTCTGTGTAAATCTTTTTCAGTACTATATTCGACACTGTACACTGTTCGTTTTCCTCCGTCACATATATTAATGTCAAACAAAATTTTAGGATTCGGGAGTCGTTTTACCCTTGAGTGTTCCATCCAAAGAATCGATTGCTGTGGTGGAGAAACCAGTTGAGGATGAACTTAGTTCAAATAAAAGTGTGCGAGGAAGCCCAGTCCCCCCTGTAGAAGAACTAGAGGCTGAGGAAGGAGCCGCAAAGTCGCCAACGCCACAGTCGGACGCGAGTGATGCAAAGGAGGATTTGGCAGAGCCAGAACCATCTTCACTTGAACCTGCCAGTAGGGAAACTGAACAAGTAATGGGAGGTAGGAACGATTCTGCCCTTAGTTCACCTAGGAAAATTGCAGCTGACGAAGAGGAGAAACCCAGCCAAGATAAGGAAGACTCGCCCGCAAGGAAGGGGGAAAATGAGAGTACCAGTGACGATGGCAAGAGAGTTTCGACGGAAGTTGATGAGCCTGTGGTTGAAGGAGCACAAAACGTAAGGAAAAAATATATTGACTTATTGACAGTTTGTTTATTATGCATACCTTACTAGGCGAAAGAAGAGGAAAATATAATTAACTCTGAGCCCAAAAACGAGTATTCAACACCCACAGTTAAAAAGTAAGTAAACCATGTGTCTTTATGATGTGATGCGTTAATATTGCGAATTTTATTGAAGTATTAATATGTGACTTTGTGGTTTCATAGGGAGGCAAGTCCAGCTGCGGATAAAGAATCCAAGGCAGATGAAGAGGAAGACGAGTTACAAATTGAGAAAGACGAGAGTGAGGATGAAGAGTCGATTCAAAAGCGCTCGGATCAACAGATGTCGGACTCAGAATCTGGTAGCGATGATGATACTCAACGGTATAGACGTTCTAGTCGCCCTCGCCAATCGCGTTCACCAGAACCACCTCGCCTACAACCTGTATTGGCACCTGTACAAGAACGACATGAGGTGACTGTGCCAACTCAGGCGAAACGACTCAAAAGAGACAATTTGACGACAGAAGTTAAGAAAGAAGTACCGGAAGTTCGCCCTGTTCAACCTTTAGAGCCAGTCGTACCATTACGGAAGCTGAAATTACGAAGCTTGAAATCCGTCGAAGAAAATGTGAGTTAAATCACTCTTCTTTCTCACTTTTAAAATTCAAGCTTAAGGCCCCGGTATACACAAATCCCTTACGAGAGAATAACGGGGGAATTTTCAGGTATCATGCTGGAAAAGTGATTAAAAATCGAAGAAAGTCTTGTGACAGTAATGTTGGGGTTGTAAATATCTACCGCACCAATTTAAGTTTTTCTTGAAAAAGTTTTTATTAAATTTGTACATAATGATTGAATTTTGCTACTTTTTTATATGGAAAAATGAAAATAATTTAAACTGGTGCACTAGGTCTGATTTTTTTAAAATTTTAAGGTATAAAGAGGAGCGAAAGCGGTGAAATACTTTTTGTAAGATCGTCCCTGAAAATTTAAGGTTTTGTATAACAACATTGGGATGAGCTTCTACCCAAAGTTTCTGTTTGGCTTCATTCAGCCTCTGCTGTTAGTTACTATAAAAGACCTACCGCCCCAAAGGAAACGATGTCTCAATCTTTATTATTATTATTATTATTTTTTTTAATGCTGAAAGTTGTGTGTATCGGGGCCTTAATTCCTTTTATGAATTCACGCTTATGTTGTCGAGTTTGTTAGTGAAGGTAAGAATTTTTTAAGATTTCGTTTATTATTTTGTCCACTATTGTATTGGTTTGACGTTTCATTTTTATTCATTTTAGGCTGTTAATGGAAAAGAAGAAAGTCAAGTTGGCCAGAAACGAAGATGGACTGGCTCCGTTACGCAGCAACCTAGCGAACCCATTCTCATCATTTCCACAGAATCGCTGAAGGTATGGAGAACTTTTTGGCTTTTTACCTTTCCATCTCTATGGTTGTATGTTGCTAATTAAGGTCTGATATAGACTATTGTCCCTGACGCGAAACTGTTGGCTCCAGAAGAAGTTCGGTTAACCAGCCCTGAACCTGAGCGACCTGAAAGAGTTAAACGTCCTCGATTAGATAACCCTGTAGCTGAACCTGGTACGTAAAACGATTTAAAAGTCAAATTTTGGCAGCGTACTAGGTCGTCCTAGAAGTTCATAACGGTCAAGTCTTAATAAAAAAAATCTTTTTTTTTTTTAAGTGTCAGGCATTCTTTCTGAACGTTTCTCTTCGTTAACTCTAGTTCCGTTGTGCTGAGGTAGATTAGGGGTTGTTAATTGCGCGCAGAGCAACTTATCGGTTAGTTGCCAATCGTGATCCGAATGTAGGTACTTCAAATGCAGTGGTGTCAGGGCGCTATCTCCAGCAAACTTACCTGTTTGTATTGAATAAGATTAAGCTTTGTCAGTCGCGGTATGGCAACGTTAACGACAGCGTTTGAAACCACGTTCACATTTGTCTTTGTTTGAAAAAAGCGAATGAAGTCTATTGGCTCAAATCACGTTTCTATTGAATACCGTGCCATGTGAGTGTGTCAGCATACATCACAAGAGCGGGTACCATATGAGGCGAAATATTTCGAATTTCGGCGTGATTCGATTGATATTTGCTAAACAATTTTCTCAATTATGCGTCGCAAGTTTCGCGATGTGCGACACAGCATCGCAGGCTGAGAGAAATGCAAATCGTGTGCGATTTGTACGTGATAGGTGAATATCTATCATGACCTGAGAATAATGTTAAACTATTTCTGTGTTAGGTTTCGTGTAGTCTAGTTTTTCTTAATGCGTCAAAAGAGCTACGAAATGAAGTTAAACTAGTACACTCCGAAGCTGGAATCATTCTGCTTTTAATATAACTTCTTCAAAACATTGACTTGTGTAGCTCCTGAATAATGCGCAATATTCAGTACCAATCTTCTGTCCTTATGAGAAACGTGAATTTTAATTTTTATTTAACTCCTTGGACGACCTAATACTATAAATAGTGTCATGAAAGAAATATTAATTTGTTTATTTATTCACAAATGATTGCAACAGCTCCTGTGAAGAAAGAGCGTACAATATCTGTTCAGAATGTAGAACCTGAACCCTTAGCTCCTGCCAACAATCCCACCTCAACCATTATCATAGTGACCAACTTGGTTCGTCCATTCACTATCAATCAACTTCGTGAGTTGCTTAGTCGTACGGGCAATCTGGTTCCCAACGCGTTCTGGATCGATCGAGTGAAGTCGACTTGCCTAGCCCAGTACGAGTCGGTGGAAGAAGCCGTTGCCACACGAAGTGCCTTACATGGCGTCCATTGGCCCATCTCTAACCCTAAAACATTGGTCGTGGATTTTGCTAGCGAACAAGAACTTCAAGACTGTCTGGAAGGGCGGAAGGAGAGCTTAGGTGCTTCAGCAACGACCAGTACTAATGTGACAGCACAACCCACTGTGCCCGAAAAGCCACCGGCAGAGGAGAAGGGTGCCAGTAACAGCACTAGCAGACGAGGCAAAGAAGAAAAGGAAGAACGAGGATGGGAGGGTAAAGGGCCGGTCAGGGAATGGGACCGGGCCAAAATTGGGGAAGTGGTTCCTGGCGAGCGTGAATTCAAACGAGAGCAAGAAAAACGAGAAAGGGAACGTGAAGATCGGACAGTCCGGTCACGTGAAGAACAAACGGCAGCTTCCGGTATGTTTATTGTTGCTATTACTAATCTTTTTTAAGTAAATTTATACGCCTCCTGCAAATTCTGACGTGAGCAATTTTTGTGTATGTTGGGAACTTTAGGAGCGGCCAAGGATGAAACACCTGCGAAGCTATTGGATGATCTCTTCCGCAAAACCAAGACAACTCCGTGCATCTATTGGTTACCGCTAACTGCTGAGCAGGTAAAACACTAGTCTAAGTGCAAAAGCTTCTAAATAGAAATTTATCGGAAATCTTGGTTAGATTGCGGAGAAAGAGGAGATGCGTCGGCAGCGAATTGCCGAAAGGGAGAAGCGGCTTGTGGAATCCCAGCGAGCACGAGAAGAAAGCGCAAGGGCTCGTAATGAACGGGATCGTCGGGACCGCAAACCGCGCCGGGACAGTTCACCTCGCCGGAGATAAGACCGGATCCTTTATTTTTCTTTGTAGAGGCCATTTTTTTCTTGGCTTCCCAAGTTCTGGGGAAAAGGAGCTCAAGACATGGAAGAATGGAAGACAGTTCTCTTGGGTTCGCCGTTTCGACCACGCCCCTGGTACTACACTAAAAAATCATAGGACTAATTTCTGGGGTCGGTCTTGGAAGTTGAGGATTTTTAATTTCAAGTTCACCAAAAAGCTTCGAATTAAATATTTTTATTATTTTTTTCTCATAAAGTTTTTCTTTTATCATTTTTATTTTTCACTTTGCTAGTGAAATCATACGAAAAATTAATTCTGCATCCAGAAAATCTAAAAAGTTATCGATTCGATGTTTCTTACTTCCCCATTTGAAACTAAGAAGGAAACCAAGAAAAGAAGAAGTTTTGGAGAGAAAAAGCTCATTTTGTGTATGCGTGCCCCTTAGAGCCCTGCAAATCCAAAATCCACAAGTACTACTACTACCACTACTACTTCGGGCGTATTCCTCTGTATAAGCATTTCATTGAGCGAGAGAGGCAAAACAGGGCAGACCGCCCCGCCCACGACATCCTTTTGACGTCATAGTTTTGTTAAAGACCGTTTAAGAGAAAAGAAGCAAGTCAATTTGACGACAAAGAAAAGACCCAAACCTATGCTGGGCGATGAGTAAAGTGACGAAGACAGATAATGAGCCTATGATAAGTGACCAAAAAAATTGAGAAAATATTGGTAACCGAAGAAGATATAGTTGAAAATGTTGCGACGTGTCTTTAATGCAATCTGTGGTTCTACATTCAACAAAATCAACCGGACAAAACAAATGCAATTCCCAAAAATAACATTTTGTTAACGTTTCCGACGACCGCCACGTTTGGCTTCATTGGGATTTCGTCGGTTCCAATTGTTGCTGGAACCACCAGCTCTTCTGCCCAGTAGAGATGCACGCGAATACACGTCATTCATTACGAATGGAGAATTACCTAACCAAAAACCTTAATTTACTCTTAGTTTGGATGATTTTTTTTCGACAATACGGATAAAACAAACCGTATTTCGGACTTGGTGAATGTTTGAAGACTAGACTTTATTTGCTTAGGAAATGCTTACCAGCTAAATAATCTTCATCCAGCGCGTTGGTTTTCTGTCGAGCTAAATTGGATGGCCGTTTTTGCGCCTCACGTTGATCTTCAACCAATATTGGATTGTTGGAGTACTTGCCACCTTTAGGCATTGGAAGCGAAAACTAGGCAGAAAACGAAAATGTTTAAATTACATAAACTGCTTTTAATCAGCCTCAAATATGTTGTAGTTATTTTACTTTGGAAACATCACGGAACTGTCGTATCACAGACAATTTTCGTCGTAGTCTTTTTTTTTTACTTAACACTGATTTTACTTACTTTCTTTCCGCGTGGAGTGAGGCGACGTCGCGTGGAGATGTGCAACTGCAGCGATCCATCTTCGTTTAGCGTAACAGCCACTCGTTTGAGAGTTTTATTACCGCATGAAGGACAGAACACTTTTGTCATATTGCTGGTAGTCTGAAAGCATGCGTAACAGCGTAAAATGAAAGTCCGAGCTTCTCGAATGAGTCGGCCATCGAGCGCAATGACGTTTAAACCGATTTGAATGAGGACGTTTTGCATGGCAAAATCCAGCGTAATGCAAGCGACATCCACGTTTTCTTCCACCACGTCAGCATGCATGTCTTGCTTGACTTTAGCTATGTTGCCAGGAGTGATCCAACCTTCGTCGTCGTCATCGTCCTCTCCTTCTTCCTCATCTTCGAAATCTTCCTCCTCGTCTACTTCTTCCTCTGCTTCATCTACATTGTCACGGTCGTCTTCGGACAAATCAACTTTCTCTATTTGCTGTGCTAAGGATTCGACATTAGGGGCCGTAGTTTCGGTCTCTTTAGGGGTGTCTCCTTCGCCTTCTGATTTGGTTTCGCTGGATTCTTCGTCCTTTATTTCCAATAAAATTTAAGTACTGTAATTTGGAACAGAATTAGTTAGAATACTTGGATAGAGCCTTTCGGGAAGTAAAACCCGGCAACATTTATGGGTTTCATTTCTTCGGGCACTTTGGGACCCACTGAAATCGTTTTAACCATTTTGGGTTCTTTTTTGAGCCGGTCTTGATTGCCTGCTTCTAATTCTAATTGGTAGGTGAGGGCCAAGACTCGGATATCGACGGCTGACAAACTAGGGTAGTCACCAGTTTTCTTGGAAAATTCCGTAACTGTTACAGAAAAAAAATAAGAATATGCAAGTCAAGTCTTGAAATAATTTACTATATTTGATTGCTTCAACATCAGGTTCTCTGAATTTTAATTCGTAGGGCAAAACTTGGAGCCTTTGCTTAGTAGCTGAATCGCGTATTTCGCTGATGACATCACGTATGGTGTAAATTTCTTCAGCAATGTTCTAAGAATATAGAATTGATTGTGTTATTTTCCCCCGTTGGATAACACCGATTTGTGGTTAAACTCTGCATACCTGCATTTGGGCGTTTTTCAGAAAAGCGGCTGAATCTGCTACTAACCGTTTTACTTTTTTGTCGGACATTTTTAGCTTTCAGTGTTGATTTCCCTTTGAATCAAGTGACGAATTCAAAACACATGGAGCACGTTGTTGACGTGAGGTTCGTCTAAACGCGATTTCGCTGTTCTAATTCGCGACTCAATTTTCTGTAGTACCCTTGCAGAGCGTAAATAAGCAATTAATGTAAACAAAGGTGTACAAAATAAAATATTCTCATCTGATTTGCCTACGATTAATTTCCAACGCGTTTTGAACTGAATTTTAAATTAAGTGATAAAGTTAACTTTACGGACACTTTAAGTGTGTAGCAATGGAGAACCATTTGAGATCAATGAACGCGTGTGCTTTCCCCTTTATAGTTAAACAGGCCAGTCCGAAAATTAGGAAAATTCTACGTTGTATACCCCTTAACATTTAAATCATAAGATTAATCCTGATGGTTTTCAATTCTGACGTAAAATCACTTCTTTAGGAAGAGTGCGCCCCATAGATTTCCGTGTATCAGTTTCGAAATTTATGAATACATTTTTTTAGTATGTAGGAAGAAAAAAACTATTTGCTTGTTTTCTTGTCTACGAAAAACTATTTTTTTTCTAAAGGAATTCGTGAAAGATTCCGTCCACGAAAAAATAGATTTTTTTTCTAGTATTGTCACGAGCATGTAAAACGAATTTTTACACTCAAAAACCTTTTTGTCGAAAAATGATCCGTGGTTTTTAATTTTTCGCTAACTGACTTTCGATAATTGGCTTCCGCTCGAAATCTGATTAGTGGAAAGCCGAAAAGAACGACGTGGCTTATTTCCAGCTCTGGAAAGCCGTATTTTTGGGCTATTTTCCATTTGATTCAATTGTCAGCAAAGGGGGCAGTAGACTCTTTTGCGACCAGACCTCTTCACTCACGGCCGAAAAAACTCACTGTGCGCGGGCCGATCGAGTTAAAGAACATGCAAGCATGTTCTATTCCGTATAAGTGATAATGTTAAGTCTTTGCTTAGTTAGTTTTTGCTCCAGTTTTTAGTGAACGAGATGTTAAAATGAGTTTCCGATTGCAGTAGAAACAGCATAAGAAAATTGTTTTTAGTACTTTTTAGAAACTACAGACAAGCTAAATCTAGTGTTATGCATTTCCCCCTTCATTTTATTTACCAATGTGAAATAAAACCGTAATTCTCTTAAATAGACAAAAAAAGTTATTTCCATTTTCTGTTTTTTATTATTTTTGATAGATTGATTAATTGATTTTAGTATTTATTTTTTGCTAATGTTGGCGAATTTGAATAGTTTTTTCAGGTGTTGGCGAATTCTAAGCCCAATTCGCCAACACGTTGGCTAACCTTGAAAAAGGGTTGAGCACTCCTGTACTAGTACATGGAATAACATTCGATAAAATTCCTGTCCATGTGTGACTCGAGCCTGATTCCTCGCTTTCCAGAGCAACATGCTTCAGATCCAGGACTGTACCCAGGATTTAGGTTCGGAGGATTTTATGAAATTCCCCGGGGTGTTTTCCGTATGCACTTTCTTTGGACACTTTGTGGTCGCCTACGCTCACCATTATAGAATTAACATTTCGGAGGGTGTTAAAACCCCCTATCTCTCCGCATGGGTGGGTGGGTGGGGGTGGGGGGTTCAGATCACTCGCCCCAAATCCTTATCAAAGGAGGGGGGCAACTTTTTCTTGATGCTGCCACTGAGCTTACTTGCACACAAGAAAATAATTTCGGGGGGGGGGGGGGGG